>BDUI01000384.1:230701-241534 GCA_002335545.1 Apodemus speciosus | reverse complement strand
CTATTCTATTCTATTCTATTCTATTCTATTCTATTCTATTCTATTCTATTCTATTCTATTCTATTCTATTCTATTCTATTCTATTCTATTCTATTCTAATCTCTTCTAGAATTTTCTGTTTGACAATTTATCAGTTGTTTATTAAAGACAGGGTATTACTAGGCACCCTAGCTTGGCCTGGAACTCACAGTCTCATCAGGTTTGTTTCAGACTGTTAGCAATCCATCTCTTCCCTCAGCCTTCGAAGCTCAGGGACTCCAGGTATGTGTCACCACGCTAGGCTCAGCTTTCATTTTTAATATTCACACTTGGCTGTTGACTAAGATATTAAATGCTAGAATTAATGCTTAGGTGGTCAACCCAGTAAAAGACGAAAGGAGCCTTCCTTTGCTGTCTAGGAGAAACATTTGCCCGCAGGTGGAAGTGAGACAAGTAGGGAACATTCCATTAGAAGGTACGTTTGGGCAATCTAAGGCAAGAGGAAATGAAAATCTTAGTTGCAACGATGTGCAGATACGGGCAGCAACTATAACCAAAGGTTAGTGCAAAGTTTCAGGATAATTGCTTAAGTTAAGTTAATATAAAGTGGTGGCTTTTGTCGCATTTCACATACATTTGAATCTCTGCTTCTCCTCCACTTTTATTTCTTGTCTGCAGATATTACTACTCAGATCAATTCCTAAATTTAGGTAGGATTAAGCACCAGCAAAACCTAGTTGCTATCTTCTAAAAGAGATTTATTTTATTTTTATTTCCATGCCTGTGTGTCTGTGTATGTGTGCGCTCACAGGGGCCAAAAGAAGGTGTTTGATCCCTTGGAGTCGGAGTTACAGGCATATATCATTGCCCAGGGTGGGTTTGGGAAACTAAGCTCTAATGTTCTGCAAGAACAGCAAGTGCTCTTGATCAGTGATCCACCTCCCTAACCCTAAAGATGCTTATCTTTCAGATATATTCCAGTCTCCAAGGATTCAAGCCTGCAATCTTGTTTGCTTGGTTGGGTGAGGCATCCCAGCCTCCATGTGCTGAATCACACGGTCTGTGTGGATACTGAATATCAAGCATCAATGATCAAGTCGAGCTAAAAGAATGAGAACTGTACGTGGCGTTGACAATAATGAAGAGCTTTTTTRCTTCAGTGGGAGATCAGTTCATGCCACCACACATGTACATGGTTACTGGTTGGGGCTTTGGCTTTCCTAGAAGCTTAAGAACCTCACATGAGCTGCTCTCATTATGGGATCAGCTGAGTTGTATGAGCAGCGATAATGACTGTTCATTGTCTCTGAAGGATCAGGTTAGGATGCTAAAAAGATAAAACGTGATCCTTTTAACATGGGAAGGCTGGATAGTGGCCAACAGACCATCTTGGTTAGATGAAGTTTTCCATACGGCAGGAGTAACATTCTTCTCTCTTGAAATACATTGAGTCTTCAAGTGGGAAAGCCTACCCGTACATGAAATAGTTATAAGATTAAAAAAAGCCAACCCAAAGCAAACCAGCAACAACAACAAAACCAACACCAGGGGCCTACAAGATGGCTCAGTAGGTAAAGGAGATTGCTGGACAAGCCTGACAATTTGTGTTCGATCCCCAGATCTTCAAAGGTGGATGGAGAGAAATGATTGTACAAAGTTGCCCTCTAATGTCTACATGTGTGCCACGGCATACATGCCTGCACATAGACATCACACAGCTTGAGGAAGCCAGCTGGAGTTAGAGCTCTTTGCCTTTAACTCCTCTGTCCTTGGGACATGCTAGCGTACGCGGCTTAGCTTCCATCTGTGGAGCAAGAGTGGTACAGAAACTACACCATGAAGCTGTGGCCATGGTGAAACACACCAGGATTTGTAAAGTTCTCTCAAAAAGTGCCTCTTACCAAATGGTCCAAAGCATGAGGCACTGTCCATGCTAAAGATGCTAAAGATGGGCAGCTCTCCCGTGCACAGAAACAGTCAGTCTCATCTGGTTCTGAGTCTGGACTCTGCCCATGACCAGCTGGGTGAGGAAACAAGTTTTTTGACTTGTTTAAGCTAAGTGATTCACAGTTTGGATACATTTTCATATCTGAAACTTGTTGCAAGGGAGAAAGTCAATGGAGCTCATGAGAAGAGAGGAGATAAAGCCAGCATTAAACAGAACATATAGAGTCTGAGATGCGCCTAGTGAGTGGTGAGTGGCACACACCACTGCTGGCCACAACCACGAGCACTTCTCTTCCCACTATTGTGTTGTTCTCATTACATCAAAGGTAACAGACTTCTATAATAGATAACTAGCCTCTCTCTCTCTGTCTTCCCTGACCCCTTTTCTTTTTCACACATACACCTGGTGTAGGTATTTGTGTGGGTATGTATGTGCATGTGTGTTGGGAAGTCAAAAGTTAATAGCAGATGTCTTCCACGGTCTGTCCTCTTCTTGTTTTTTTGAGGCAGAGTTTCTCACTGAACCAGGAGATCACCAATTTGGTTAAGACTGGCCGGCCAGGAAACTCCTAGGCATCCTCTGTCTCTGACTTTCCTCCACTAAGATTATAGGTGTGCATCACTATATCTGCTCTTGTTTGTTTGTTTAAACACATGGATGCCTGGAATTGGAACTGAAGCTCTCATGCTGTCATGGGAAGCAGGAAGCACTTTACCAACTGAGCTTCTTCCACAGCCCCCAACTCTCTCTTAAAGTTCAGGCCAATGGTATATAAGAGTTTATTAACTAGGTAATAGATCTACCAATCACATACTAGTAACTGGTAGGTCAGATTGTTTTTGTTTTCTCYAAGAATTTTAAAGAATCAGTTACTATACCTCAACATACCCTTGGAACCTATGTTCCAACCCTCAGGATTGGCCTATGTGTAAGTTTGTGGGGCGGATTCTTGATTAGTGATTGATGTGGGAGGGGCCAGGACACCGTGAAAAGTGTCTTGCTGGGGGAGGTGGTACTGGAAGTACGAAAAAGCAAGTTGAGCAAGCCATGGGGAGCAAGCCAGGAAGCAGCATCATGGCCTATGCTTCAATTCCTGCCTCCAGATTCCTGCCTTGGGTTCCTTCCTGCGTGACTGGGATTGGACTGAATAAAAAGACAAACCCTTTCTTCCCCAAGTTGTTTTGGTCATGGGTGTTTATTAAAGCAATAGAAAGCAAAACTTGGGACAGAAAGGAACACAAACACTTTTGTCCTAAAGTCAGTTCATGAATCTGGAGTCTACTGAAAACGCTTAGCAGGTTCAGCTCTGCATGGAGCATTTGATAGCTGATGGAAATGCTGGACTTCTACAGAGTCCACAGGGCCTCACCCTGACGTTGGGTTTTAAGACTATGAGAACTGTCTGCCTTGGGAGAACCCTCAGGGCCAAGCACAGCCCATTTATTTTTAATGTGATGGGCCACGGAACAGCTTAGGAGGGTGTAGCTGTGGTCTCACAGACTGATTCTAAACAATGAAATCATTTCCAGACACTATGCCAGACACTTGGCTTCTYGAATCTAGTTGTTCTTGAAGGGAATATGTAGTTATTGTTCAGAATGAGAATGAACAAAGGTGAAAACTAGGGGCCGTTGGTTTCTAGGGTCCCAGGCAAAGTCATTGTATTTACTTGGTTGTGCCCAGATGTTTGGATCACAGCATTTGAATCCTGTATAGAAAGCCTAAGTCTTTTCTTTTCTCCTACACTCCAGGTAACTTGTTTTCTGGTTATGAGTAGAATCTTCTGGAATGGATGTACTTGATGCAACTCGCATCTTAAGTTGTTTTCTATGACTCTCTGCCTCTGCTTTCCGTGTCTGACCCAAGCTCTGTCCCTCTTTCTATGGAACCCTCAAGGTTAAAGGACCTGCCAATACAGAGCAGTGTGAGGCATGAGCATTTGCATTTTGGTTATGTCCCATTGTCATCAAGCTTTATGTCTGGGAGGGCTAATAGCTCCAGCGAATGAACCTTCCAGTAACTTTATGAGCATAAACCTAAGTTTGTTTTTCTGGATTATTTGTCAGTGAGCCAAGTGGTGAGAATGGAGGCCCACTAAAAGAAGGCTCACATCTGTCCTAATGTCCTAATGAAACACCCTGCCAGCACTTGAAATAATAATTACTGTGAGTCAATTGGGTTGTCAAGGCAACCTATGAGCTCCATCACCAAAGCATCCTCCTATAGTCTTGCCAAGAACAGCCTGGGTTTCTCTGGTGTGTGAATGGCCTCAACTCTGAGGTTGCCGAGACTTTACAATCAAAGAGTAGCTTCCAGAAAAAGAGAACACTCTGGAAAATGGGCTTTTGGGGGGTTTTGGTTCTCCCAAGTAGAGAGTAACAATACAAATTCAAGGCCTTGTCTCTGGGAATAAAAAGTGAGCACAGGGCTTGGGAGTTGGAGGGATAACTAGGAGCACCCGCTGCTCCTGCAGAGAACCTGGGGCACCCAGCAGTAGATTACCATCACCCACATGGCAGCTCACGTCTATCTGTCATCTCAGTCCTGGGGGATCCAAAGCCATCTTCTGACTGTCTCGGACACAAGGCACACATGTGGTGCATTTATATACATGCAGGCAAAACACTTAAAGAAAGGTGAATACATCAATCTATTCTATCTTAAATGAATCCCTTTTAAAGGGATATAAAAGATAGTGCCTAAAAGAAATATGCAGATTTGTGCTAAAATATTTTGACTGCTGAGAATTAGAATCTATTTATAAATAATACAGTGCTTTAATTATTTACTTTAGGTGTTAGCCTGTTATAACTAAACATAAAATGATGTACTAACTTATCTGTTAGTAGCAATTAGTGTTAATACTAAAATATTTTGGAATATTTGGATACAATATTTCTGTTGGTATTTGGGGAGGGGTTGTATGGAAAATTGGCAAATCAACTTGAGATTAAAAAGTCAGACTTGTGACTGTTTTACCACTAAGTCAGTCACCTGTCCTATCTACACATATGTACCTCTCTGTGTATAAAGCAAAGAGGCAGGGCAGGCTTGGACCGGAAGGATAAGAAATACAACTAAAGGTGACAATAGGAAGAGGTGGTAGTGCTCAGGTATCACTGGTACAACCTCCGGGACTTCTAAATGTCCCTTGGACCTGCCTTGTAGTGGCTGCATTTTAATTCTGTTTGGTGACAATTCTATGATGTCAATCTTCACAGCAACTGGAGAGGATGGCCTGTTGCAAGTTTTCTTTTTTCTTTTTAATTTTCATTTACATGCATGGATATGTTTCTGCCCCGTGAATGCAGCTGTCTACAGAGTCCAGAAGAGGGTGTTGGATCCCTTGGGGCTCAAGTTAAAGGTGGTTGTGTGTCACCCACTATGGATGCTGGGAACCAAACTTAAGTCCTCTGGAGGAGCATAATAGCCAGTGCTCTTAACCACAGAGCCATCCTTCTAGCCTTCCTTCCCTTTGCAGGTTTTCAGCTTCACATTTGTCCTTGCATAACATTTTAGTAAATACAGAACTGTCCAAGCATAATTAGATTAAGAAGTCAGGAAGTCAAGAGTCAGTGGCTAGTTTTCCTTGACAATTAAGAAATCTAAATAGCTAAACAGTGGCTGATTCCAAGACGGGGGAGGTGAAAGGTATTATCTATCCAGTATCATTTCACTAGAATGAGAAACCAGAGCACTCCTGTGACAGAACAAAGCGAAAGTGCTCCTGCAAGTGTCCAACCAGAGCTGTGTAATCACCATGAAAATGACGTTGAAATTCCACACCACAGTGTGAAATTGATCTAATATGTCCCTATCCCACAAGTAAAGATGCCATTTCATGTTCCTATTCTAAAGCCTAATAGCAGCATTTGTTATCAACACTTGAAAAACATTACAGACGCAAGAATTTCTCAGCCAACATGGGCATGATGGCTTAGCATGAGAAAACCCCAAGCTTTAACTTGTCCCCGTGAGCCAAGTAGGAGTTAAAGCATTTAGGCGCCCTCCAGAGCTTGTGAGAACCTGACTTATCTGACGGCTATGCTCAGAGACTTCTTGGAGGCTAGTGATCTCATGCCCTTTCATGAAACTTTGTCCCAAGCCATGGTGTGTGTGTGTGTGTGTGTGTGTGTGTGTGTGTGTGTGTGTGTGTGTGACATGCATCGGAGTGTCACAATGATTGAGGTTCACTTGATAGTTCTTGTACCTCTGAGTAGTGCGCATGTGATCTGACACACTGGTCTGATAATATATTTGGCAACTATACCTATTAATTTGTAAGTTGAACAATCTCTTTTGGAGGGCAGTTTGGAAGTTCAAATTGAAACCACTAATTCAGGGTGACTCGAGTTGTCAACCATTATACAGTCAAGGCTTGACCAAGGTTTCCAGAACCCTGACTAAGAGAGAAAAATTTGAGCCAGTACAGAAACAATTTCATATACTTCACTGGTAGTGAAACTTCTTGAAGAACAGATGTCAAAAAGACTTAAGGGGAGCTGAAATTTAACATCTTTTAAAAAAGAGAGAGAGAAGAGAAAAAAGAAAATGGTGAAGCATGTTAGGATGGTTTCATTTTCAAGGAAAACCCGACGATTGTAAGGAAGAAATCTAATGGCTTATGGCCATTAGAGAAGGAATTGATTGATTTTCTTTTCCCGCATACATTGGGGGCCCTGTAGAGACACTAAGACCAGAAAAATCAAGGGCTACTTGTCAATCTGAGTGACAAAAACAATCTGTGTTCCAGTGGCACGGAAGACGTCTACAGAAGCTCATGCGGCTCCAAGAGTGAAATCTCTCTGGACACTCACAATCTTGTGTCCACTGTCAGAACACTGCTCTTTCCAACTTGTTGCGGGGATATTTTATTCTAGAGCATCTCCGGCACTCAGAAGAGCTAAATATCATCTTACCCTTCCCCAAACATTCCGGACATCATGTAACCTAAATCTTTCAGTCAAGGACACTTACAAGCTCTGAGTTTTTCTACTGGTACTTCATACTTAATGTCTTCCAGGGTGTCCACTTTGCAACCTTCAGGCCTATTACAGCCCAGGGTCATGTAAATGAGGCCCCATATAAAACCATAAACTTACTTAGACGCTATGATTGACTCGATTGAATTGAGAAGTTTTTCCAGTATGAACTTTGTAGATGATGATGTCATGTGATAGTGTCAGAAGGTTGGACACCCCAGATTGACCTTCAAGGTTAGAAAGAAACTACCATTCTGGCTATATCTTTTAAGGTTGACAGAGATGAAACTGTTGAAGTTTTGGTGGGAAGGCCTACCTAGTTGAGTTGCCAGCTATTAAAGTATAATTTTTCCATCTCTAGTCAGCACTCCCGTTGCTGTCTCCTGAATCCCTCCATGAATTTCTGTATACACCCGTAAGTTATTTTCAGTGAGGGCAACACTTTGAATGTCTTTGTAGACGGACCGTCTATACATTAACGACATCTCTGCTCTCTGCCTTCTGTTATCTCATTGGTTGAGGTGTCCTCCTTCATATCTAATGGAGTTGAACTGGGTTCTTTTGTCTGCTTATCTAAGAGCCAATCCACAATGCAAACTGTCGGCAGCTTTCTGTATATTGCTAGGTGGCCAGGAGTCCACACCCCAAACCACCATAAACAGTAGGCACAATCAGCAGCCCCTGCTTGGGAGAGGCCCAGGACGGAGCTAGCAGAAAGACTGGATTACTTACCACCTCTAGAGTGGGTCCCTCCAGGCCAGGGACGAGCTCATGGGCAAGGCTGTGCAAGGAAGCTCTCTGTACCATGCCTGCCCTGCGGATATACAGAGGACTTCAGTGGCCTGCGCTGTCAATCTCTCAGTCAGCATGAGCTCAATTATGCACCGACAACAGCAAGAACAACAAGAACAACGACAGAACAACCCCCAAAAACTAAGGGTCACAGACTACCCTGATGGAGGGGGGCACAGCGACTGCAAATGTGGAGGTGCCATCCTGAGCATACATCGTCTGACTTGGGTAAACCTTTCATGCGACTTCAAACAAGCATTCCATGTTGAACCATGAGAGCCACATGGAGGAACTGCAAGACTGGGCCCTAAATGCCAGGCAGCTTCTCATTGCACGATATGTCTTTTACTTTTAAAAATAACAATTTTAATTTCTTACATTTCTCTTTTCTACAAATACAGAAAGACAGACAGACAAACCCAAGAGCAGATTTTGAGAGTCAACTGAGGCACAAGCGAAACTATCTTGATGTTACATAGATATTGCTTCCCCCGCACCAAATGAGTCACGTGAAATTAAAAAAAATACAAAAAGTCGAATGAAGAAAAATGTGGGGAATATATCCTTGTCATTCCTCTGTCGTGCCAAAAATAGATCCGATGCTTGGCTTAGGAAGATGCCCAAACAGATCTCGTAGGTAGCACATATCTATGGTCTAAAATACTCAACAAATTCTAAAGACTCCGTTCATTCAAAGCCTAAATAATTTGCTGGTCAACTACAGCGAAGGTTGACTGCTTGCATCAGCAACACAGTGTTCCATCCTGAAGTTCAAGGCTTAGTCAAACATCACTGCTCCGACTGCAGATCACAGCACCTTACACTGACGTGAGTTGTTAAGCTTATGGTGGAGTTTGATTGAGGCAGTTGATGAAGGCGATTGACCCTGAGAAGTGGGATGATTACAGAGCGTAGACCCAGCACACAATTCCACACCAAACTATCAATGCCAGTTACCAGGGCCCCACCGGCCATGCCTGTTCAGCAGCGCCTCTATCCCCCTCAGTATATCTGCTCCACAGACATAAGAACAAAACAAGSTCATCTGTGAGCTAGTGGGAAGGAAAAGGAGAGAGAAGCTGAAAAGAAATCAGGGTTTTCCAGAAACTCTTCTAAAGAAGGATCCAGAATAAGAGGTGAGCAGTAAGTAACTGATCCTCCTGACTACGTTTTGTGGTGTCTCTAGAGGTTTGTGGCTCGGAAAACCAGAGTTCATCAGCTTATGTCTGACCTCTCTCATCAACACACACTCAGCACAAACAGGTGGAGATGTGCCAAATCCGACCACTACAGGTTGAAAGGATGACCACTGTTGACCATGGAAACATTGGTTTATGCTCGGAGGGCCACAGCAGCCAGACATATGCGAATTCCAACTCTTCAGAAAACTTGGGACAGAAACAAAATGCACTACTTACATGTGTGTGTCTTCTTCGTGACTGAGATACCTGGAAGACAAGAGACAGAGAGAGAGAGAGAGAGAGAGAGAGAGAGAGAGAGAGAGAGAGAGAGAGAGAGAGACAAAGGTCAATCAAGGCCTTGTGAGGACCTCTGTGGTTATAGGTCATGCAGTTGTGGGCTTGAAACATGTCACCTTCAGCCAGTGACAGAGAGCATCATAAGACATACCCTAAAGCCTTGAACCATAAATGGCAGGGATGGTGAGCTCATCCACTTTCTTCTTAGCTAAGTGCATGGCCAGTAGCTCAGTCGGCACAGTGCTTGCCTTGCAAACACAAGGGTTGAGCCCCCAGAATCCATGTTTAAAAATAGTTAGGGGTGTTGGCACGTTTGTAATCCCTTTGCTGAGGAGGCAGTCGAAGGCAGACCGCATGCCTGGAGCTTGCTGCTCAGCCAGCCTAACCTAATAGGTGAATCTCAGGCCAATGAAAGACTGGCTTCAAAATAAAAGTGGACAGCATCAGAACTATACCTGAGGTTTGCACTCTGACCTCCACACACTCGTGTGTGTATGCATGGACCTGCACGCACACGTGCACCCTCACTCACGTATGCATACGCACGCGTGCCTACACAAAGCAAAGGCACAGACAATAAGTAGTACACCAGGATGAAGGAGATGAAAGAAAGCTCACTGCTTTCTTGTCAGTACGGGAGGGGATCCTGTTAACAGGCAGGCAGAAGGCACGGGAGAGCAATGCCAACCCGCTCTGACAAGAGCGAGCCGAGCTCTGGAGCCATTTCATTCATTTGGCACAGCCGCCGCCGATTGCAAGTTTCCGTTTTAATGAAAAATGTTTCTTCCTGCTCACTCGAAGCGTAGCTTTTTATGGTGAAGGAAATAGAACCACACTCAATGCTGTTTATGTGTCCGTATTTGTTACAGTCCATAGGGGAACAGAGGAGGCTAACTCTCTACAAATAGCACCGATAGGTATGGTGGGAACATAGAAGATGCATGAGTCAGCACCCTGCATGTTCCCAGTGTGATTTATGGGTGACAGGTGACAAGTGGAACTAAGTAGTAGCTGGCAAATGGCACCCGACAGAATGGATGCCGGCCATAAGCAAAGCAGTTTTAGCTTCGCTTCAGTGTATCTAAGCTTTGAGCRCCTCTCTTGCTTCAGTCTTCTTAGGAGATACTCTCAGGGCTAAATAGACTAAAATATAATCAAACCGTTGAACACATTTAACTTGTGACTAAGAACTGTGGTAAACCTTGAATTTTTTTCTCTTTCAAGTTATTAAGAGAACTATTTAACCCTCCTCTGGAAAGTAAAGGGAGCTGGAAATTTTGGCCCCTGCATCAGAGCTATTACTTAACTATGGAACACATGGTTCGGGGAAGAGATCTGTTACGAAAATCCTTGGTAGAAATTAAGGGGAAAAAGTTTTCAAAGTTGTGAGCCAAGACCAAAATCACACACTTGCTTCTCCAAAGTTTTCCAAAGGCCTTATTTAAGGAAGCTGAAATTACATAGCCTAACTCAAATTTGTCGTCTCTTGCCTCCGCCCCTACCCTGCCCCACCCCGCCCTGTCCCCTCCCCTTTATTGAGGAAAACTAGACAATTATTTTTCATCATGTTTACTTTGACTTTGCAGAGTAACTAAGAACGTTCTGTGAAGACCCTTAAAGATTCTCCAAGGAAACTGCAGAAGTGTTCTAGAAC
>BDUI01000384.1:160119-190793 GCA_002335545.1 Apodemus speciosus | reverse complement strand
GGTGGGGTGGAGTGGGGAATAACTGCTAAAAATTGTACTCCCCGTTTCCGGGTTATTTAAAATAAACCAGATACGGAACCACTTCCACATGAAGCTTTTCTAAAACAGAGAAATCAGAGAACAGGATTGTTTTTAAAAGGCAAAACCCTTTTCAATCTACACAGAAATTTCTTTCTTTGAAGGGCTGTCTCTACAAGAAGTGCTTCCTCCCTCCTTGAGGACCATTCCTTGTGATGCATCTTATGGTAATGGCCGGTCGCTCGCTCGCTCACTGGCACAGTCAGCTCTTGCCTCTGCTCACTGACTTCTCCAGTCATTTGTCACAGATTTGCCAGGCTGCTGGAGTCTAAATAATCACAGTTCCCCTCTCTTACCGAAGACTCATCAAATTAATAATACCCCCCTTGAGATATCATTGTTTATTATTGACCTTTTTTTTTTTTTTAACTCTAGTCTCTTCCCTTCCCTCTTAGCTTGCTCGGTACGACTTACTGAGTTCTAAAACTCAAGCTAACGTCTATGTGTTATCAATAGGGCATGTCACTCCAACTATCTCCGAGCTTCTCTGGCTGCCAGCTGTCACCTCCTGAGTCCCCCCTGGGTTGGAAGGCCTGCCATCTCTATCTGTACCAGCTCATCCCTGCTCTCGCTCGCCGCCTTGGCCTAGCTGCTCTGTGAGCTAGTGCCTGCACTTCAAGCCAGATCCCTCCAACANCACACGGACTGTGGCCTTCTCCCTTTCAAGGTGTCGGTGGCTGGAACATGCATGAGTCATGGGGGGTAGCTAATAAAAATTGATGTGGTTTGGCAAAACGACTGCATTGCTTTCTCATGAGCGCTATGCTTAAGGCCTTCTCAGAGAGGGACAGGGAGGTGGATCCCGGATCCTGCTCCTCATGCTGATTTATGTTTATTTTAATTACTTATTTGTGTGTGTGTGTATGTGTGTGTGTTGCCTGCATGTATGTCTGTATGCCACCTACATGTCTGATGCCTGTTAAGGGTACAAGAGGATGCTGCACCCTTGGAGTTACAGGTGGTTATCAGGATGCTTAGAATTGATCCTGGGTGAATGGTGTGTATGTGAGTGTGTGTGTGTGTGTCTGTGTGTGTGATGGGGGAGAGGGTTATATTTCCAATATTATAATCCTGGCTCAATGTTCATGCTCTTGATTTTATTTAATCATGATGACAACCCTCAAATACTAACGTAATCATTCTTTCTTTGACCTGTAACAATCATGAGGCTCCAAGAACTCATGTAACCGAGCCGTGCTCACATGGTTAGCAGATAGCGGGACTGAACTGTGACTCCCCAAATTCTTTCTTCCTCTATATGGCTTCCAAGAATTACCACATTCTTTTGATTGCTGTCCTCTTTCTAAAAACTGTGTATATGTGGCACTTACATATGATGTGTATATGTGTAGTGTGTGTGTGTGTGTGTGTGTGTCTGTGTGTCCATGTGCAGATTCCTGGAGGAGTGCATATACAGGCCAGAGGAGGTCACGGAGTGTCCGGCTCTATCACTCTTGGCCTACTTCCCTTCAGACAGGGTCTCTCAGATAAGCTGGAGATCAAAGCTCTTTGGTTTGATGGGCTGGTCAGGGAGTTCCAGGGATCCTCCCGACTCCACCCTTCACAGCTCTGGGTGCACAGGCACAAATGACAACACATGACTGCTACATAGCTGCTGGGTATCCAAAYTCAGGTCTCTGTGCTTATGTAGCAAGTGTTCTTTCCTGCTGAGCTGTTCCTATAAGCTCKTCACTCCTATTCTTAAGCACATGCATTGGCCAGAAGGACGGCCCCTTCCCACTTTAGGCTCAGAAGAAGAAGGGTGTAAAGCTAGAGGTGGGACCAGAAGGCTAACATACAAAAGGGTGCAGCCCCRAGTGGGAAAGGTGGATGTTCATAGTTCTGCTTCTCTTGGGACTGTAAAATGAAGGAGGGTAAATGTCSCCAAGGAGGGTCACTGCTGAGCAGTTTAAAGCACCTACTGTGTTACAGGACAGTCTGCCACATCTCAGAATAGAACGGGGCAAGTTCATACTGATCAGGCTTCCACTGAGAGGAAAGTTGGCTGAGGGAGGAGGACRGGATTATCCTTCATTCTTGCCAGAGAGTCAGCAGCCCATCATCTTTTCTAAGCCCAGGCCTAGACAGGCCCTCTGTCTTGCTTAGGACAGGGCCCAGCCTGAATCCTCCTCTGCAGGTGTCTCCCTCGGGGCTGTGTATGCCCCTCTGTGACTGGGGGGTGGGGAAGGAGAGCCTCTGGYGTTCAGGGAAACGAAAGCAGTCTTTGGGCAAGCAGGGGGTTAATAGCTCATAAAATAAAACTCTCTAACACAAAAATGTTATTTTAATTGTATTACATTGAGGAGCCCTGAGGGTCGTGGGGTAGATAATCAAAAAGGACAAGGAGGAAATTAAAAAAGGGAAGAAGGCAATCAAAAAGGCCATTTAGGAGAGCCCCTTAATCCTCCATAGAAAGAACACTAATTATACCACAGAACCTCCTTATAATTAACCCTGATATAAAGTGCTTTTTCTGAGCAGTAATAACTTCCATATTCGCAATCGATTTGATCGCAAACTCACAAACAGCAGCTCTCACAGGTTGGCCCCGGGTTTCTTCGCCAACCAGTCTGGAGATCACCCCATCGTCCACTGGCACAAAGACAAACRGGGCTGCCCTCTGCTAACTCCAAGGCTCTGCCGCACAGCACTTGCCTGTTTTAACTTCATCGCTCCCTTGRTAGGGAGAGCATGCAACTCTACCAGCCTCGTGCCTCCCTCTCCTGCCTCGTGATCACTTCCCTCTGCAGCTTCAGCCTTTCCTAAGAGCATGAGAGATGCCTTTGTAGCAAACCCCACTGAACACTGAACGCCCAGATGCAGACAACCAAGTTCACATCCGTTCAAAATAAGAGCCCCACATTCCTCTTGTGGACCTCTGATCCTGTCTGAAGCCAAGCTTCTCAACTGTGGACTAGAAAACTTCAAGCACAAAACAAACCAACTAGAGGACGTAGACAGTAAGGGATCCAGGTGTCCAGGACCTCGCTGGGGAGAAAACATAAAGTAAMGCCACGGGGAACCAGTGAGTGCTGAGAAGGGGCTGGGACAGACTGTTGGTGACTTCTGCTTCTTTCTTTTTCAATGGCCGCGAGAATGAAAACAATCCATCCCTGTCCTCACATGAACCTGCCGTTACTCTTATCCCACCTGTAAGAAAAAGAAGCTGCATCTCTGATCCCATGAGATCCCCCGGGAGATAGTCTCAATGGGGCCCCTGCCTGCCAAGTGAAACTCTAGGAGAGGCACAGGTCACCGGTGACATTCAAGGTGGGTGTGCCCTGGTGGGCATCTGTCCCACAAGCCTGCACTCTTAGGCCTGGGGTTACCCCCTCTCTACAATTTCTCCATTTTGAAAGGACAGCCGATTCACAGTGGCCCCTTCTTCTTCACAATGTTAGCTAAGCACCAAGCCAGTGTTTTTCCTCTGTATCAAAAGAGCAAAGGCCAAAGGAATTTTTCCATTTTCTCTTGCTCGCTATTGGAACCCAGAACTCATTTCTATGTCCCATCTGAGTGATTATTATTATTATTATTATTATTATTATTATTATTATTATTAATAATAAGAACATAGCAAGATAGAAAGATGCCTCTTTTTCTTTTTTACTTTTAAAACCAGAATCTGTAATCCAGAGACAAATATGCTGTTTCATTCAGTAACATGAGTTAAGGACTGGCAATGTGCCCGCCCACCTTGGATCCAGCATTACATAGTAGGACCTTTACTGCTCTGGCTCTTTTAAGGTACAGATTGTTCTTGTTAAAGGATCTATTCATTTGAACAGAGCATTATATCTCATCAATACACACAAACACAGGATGTTGGTTCATCTCCACACTTTAAAATACCACTGCTAAAATATAGACACACGATGTATTTATAACTATAATTTGCTAAGAGAACATTGAAAATCTGCAGTAAGTCTTGTAATTCATTCATTGGCATTACCATATGTGAAGCACTATTTATTGCTCGCCCCCTAAAGAGGAGGCTGGAACATACCCTGCCCTCCAGAAACATACAGACTGACCATGATGTGTAATCAGACTGTAACTCTGTAACAGAGGAGTAGGTTTATAAATACTTCACAGAGGGTGAAAGTTATTCCCTAAGGTCTCCCCTTGAGTGACATCATGTGACCAGAGCCAGTACTTTGCTAGCCCCCCCGGGGTGGGTTACAAACAGCTCTCTTGGCTTAGGGCTTTCCTTCTAGGTTGATGTTGGTCATCAGGCAGGAACCAGAAGCCAATAGAAAGAAGGTTCTGACCCTGCCTTCCATTTCTGCTGTGAGGTGGGGAGCCTCACTTTGGGTGCCCTCTCAGATTGTCCCATCCCATACACTAGATTACTGTATTTTTCTGACCCATCACCACACTAAGTCATGGGAGCACCCGTCATTGCTACTGAAGAGGAGTGGAGGTAACTATAAAGGCTTTATCCTCCATCCGTGGACACTTCAGTAGTGGGGATGAATCTTCAACCAAAGGAGCTGGAGTCAGGAGTCTGAGGGTGGGGGAGTCCAGTGGTCACTCCCTACAGTAAAGATGGGCAAACTCACTGAGATACTGAGCCTCTACCTTCTTCCTGGTAAAATTCAACAGTGGTAGTCTGGTAATGCCGGGGGCCTGTAATACACAAAGTGCTAAGAAGTAAACAAGGGCATCGTTTACATGCTTTAATCTTTATTTTGTTATTTTGATTATGTGTGTGTGTTGTTTGTGTGTGGGTATGTGTGTGTGAGTGGAGGCATCTGTGGAGATGTATGTGTATACACGCTGCTGTGCACACCTGGAAGACAGAGGACAACCTCACAGGGATTAGTTCTCTCCTTCCACCATGTGAGTCCCAGGGATTGAACTCAGGTCACCAGGCTTGGTAGCAAGCACCCTTCCCCACTGAGTCATCGTGTAGGCCCAGAGATAGAATTCTCTAACATCCTATCCATCTTCTTTAAGACCAGATGCTAACACTAGATTTAGTTTCAACATTGAAATAAAAATGACTAGATTTCCTCTCTTCTTGTGACATGAAGAAGTAGCAGTACAAGCCACACTGAATCAGAGCGACTACTGTGTGACCTTTATATTTATTATATATTATGTTTACATTTAGCATATAAATTATATATTTATTTATCATATTATACATACAATTATTAGATGTGCATATTATATAGGTATATAATAATGCAATATATATATAAGTAGATAAAATAATATATATTTTATTTTTATGTCTTTCCCACCTCACCTAGAATAAGTAAGACCAGAAAGAAGCACTTTTCATAGCCTCTAGTTTCATGAGTTGACATGGAATGGGTCTGAAGTGGAAGGTGCTAGACGGGCTTCCTGTGCTGTGGAAGGTGATACATGTCTTGAGTACATGCAGGATTCACAGAGATGTCTATGTTTCTTTTTTTTCCCCCTGTCTTTTTTTCCCCCTAAGGAAGTTGGTTTCTTTCCACAGATTGAAATGGAGACAGAGTGGAGCAAGCACACTCACCCTCTGCTCAGGGTAGAAATCACTTATCAGCTGTGGTATTCTTTCCCATTGAACCAAAACTCAACCTCAGATTTCTCCAGCTCTCAGCACTCCCAGCAGCCACCACTAAATGACGGTAGTTGGTGGTATCCAGCTTGTCATTTGGTCTTGGGAGTCACCAACACCATTATTACCGACCACGAGTTTGAATTTCACAAGTCAGTTTGAATTGCATAAGCCTAAAGTTGCTGTCTGGGTTCTTTTTCAGCCAAGTGTCTGCAGAGGAGGCCACAACCCAGGGAAAAAGGGCGGTCTCTCTAAGCCATTACACACTAGACTAGAAACTGAGCAGGTAAAGGCTTTGTTTTCCCCAGTGTCTGAGAGAGCATCCAGCATCTGTCACGTGTTAATAGTTGTGTGATCTAGATTTAACCAACCAGACTGTGAAACAGGGAAAATCTCTAGCATCATTTCCTATCTAGAAATCTTAATACTCAGTAGGGGTGTGGCTTTCAGACATTTTCTTCAGATAATACAGTTTCTGTGTATATACCTACCAACTTAATTCTATCAAAGAATTGAAAAAAGTATAACTTGCAGGGTTTTCTTTTTGAGGCATAGTCTTATACACAGTATCCCAGAGAGGTCCTTGCTACTCACTACGTGGCCCAGGCTATCCTTGGCTTCCTAAGTGCTGGGATCATTAGTATGAGCGACCACTCCCAGCCTGCAACATAAAGTTTTAAAATGCAGCAAATATCTAAGAAGACAGAGTCCAACAGGAAAAAGAATATGAGCTTTAAGATATTGGTTTAAAAAAAAAGATATTGGTTTATATAAGCTGGCAAGGTAGAGGGTAGGAGGGTGAGCCAGAACCTTCCAAGTTTCTAAGAGGTGGCAGAGTGGTGGGCCAGTGCAGAAGGCCAAGATCATTTGCCCTATGGCAATTCCCAGAGAGTGGCCAGCCTCTTCTGCTCACTAGAGAACTACTCTTCTTCTGCTCACTAGAGAACCTACTATCATAGCTCAGGAAGCTTAGTAGATTTTTAATGTTAAAGTTATCCTCCTTAGAAAAATCAAGGAAATGAAAACGTACATGTGCAAGCACATACCCCCCCACACACATATATACCTCATACACAACACATTCACACACACATATACACTACACATGCACACACTATACCCACAATCCTACAGACACACACACCATATAAACACACCATACCACACTGCACACACACTGCTTTAACCTTAATTAGTCAGCTGGGTTTAACTTTCAGAAGAAGACTGAGAGTAAGCATGACACTTGTCTGACCATACATTTCTGTGCTCTCTCTCTCTCTCTCTCTCTCTCTCTCTCTCTCTCTCTCTCTCTCTCTCTCTCCCTCCTCCCTTACAGTTAAACCCACATATCNATTTCTGTGCTCTCTCTCTCTCTCTCTCTCTCTCTCTCTCTCTCTCTCTCTCTCTCTCTCCCTCCTCCCTTACAGTTAAACCCACATATCCTTATCACTTACCCCCTCCCCATTCTTATGCACCTTACACTTGAATACTGATACACACCTACACCCCCCCACACACACAGGTGTGCATGCTCACCTATGTACACATATGTATTGCTGGTGTGAACATGTACATACTCTCACAAACATACTTCCTTATCAATTTCCAGAGAAGCAGACCCTCTCCCTATGCATTCCTACTGTTTTAAACAAAAATGGCCTGCATTTGATAGAAATTTCCTTTGTCTAAAGGGACAGTCTCATAAACACGAGGCCCTGGGGACTGTGTGCAAATAAGCTCACACCTGCTCCTCTACTGGCCCCTTTATTGCCTAGATGGTATTAGCCTATTCCTCTGGAGGAATTGTGGCTCAGAACTTTTATAAGCAGTAGACTCAATTATGCTTCTTATGAGCTTCCTAAACTTGGAAATAGAGCTAAATAAGGAAATGTATTAGTCAAAGTCTTCTGCAGAGTCCTCTTGGTCTCCCCCACCTTGCTTTCAGGATGATTTCTTTGCATTTTTAAGACTTCCAATAGTGGCAACTATAAACAGGGGACTGTATTGAGAGACAGAGAGGAAGGTGAAGGAACAAAAACTAAGCCTACTACTACTACTAAAACTAATCCTACTACTCTGGGAATGGTGAGTCCCCTTGGCAAGTAGGGCACCTATCTGGTCACTACAATACACTAGAGTAAGCCATCCTACTTGAGATTTGAAGAAAATAACAAATCTCAGAGCTCTTTAGATGTTAGCTAAAATGCAAATAATAATGTTGCCAGTGTTGGGGACTTACAGAGAGTATCCCCAAAGAATGCATAGCAATGAGGAGAAAAGAGAGGACCACCTGAAAGCAGAGGTATGCAGACACCTTACAGAACCTTCTAGAACGGAAATTCAGCTGGAATCTGCCTACATTTGCAAATATATAAAAGAAAAATATCAAGGGTATGTGAGTGTGTGTGAATCACATCTGTCCATGAAGGCAGACAGAAGGGAGGGTTACAGAAAGACATATGAGCTATGTCTCTCTAGGGATTTTATGAGGCCTGGGGAATCTAACCAAGAGTTTCCAGTGGCTAGGAAGCCGAGCACACTAACTTGTATGCACTCAGTTACCTACATGTGAGGGATGGGGGTGGGGAGAAGAGGAAAAGGAGAAGTAGATGGTGAGGAGAAGAAAGCATGGGATGGGCACGGAGCAGATTTGTTGATCTTTCAATACACATCCCYGAGATGAGTCACTCCAGTGCTTAGACTGAGTCTTCTTGTTGACTGCAATCTCACCATGGCACCTGAACGAAGTTTCTCCAAAAGTGATCTTCAAACCAGCAGCCTCAGTGCTACCTGGGGAACTTTCTAGAAACTCAAACTTGAGTCAGTCGCAGTGAATCAGAGACCTAGGGGTGGGGCCCATCAATTTGTGTTTGAATAGTTCTCTTAGTGATTCTGATCTCTGATAAAGGTTGAGGATTACTTCCCTAAACACTGGCCAATGATCACATCTGGAATTCCCCTAAAAAAACAGCTGGAGACCTCTCTTTTCTTAAGCAAGCCCGGGAACATTCTGGTTTTATACTGGAGTGTTGGCAGCTTGGGGAATTGGAGGTTGCCTGCATTTCTGAACAGTGCAGAGACAAGGTTTTCAGTCGGAGGGGTGAATGTGATCTGTGTTTACAGGAGAGGCAGAGATGGGACATTTCTACTGCTGGGGTTCATTGGATCCTGACTGCACTTTAAAACGCTTCAAGAAAAATAGATTTCCATGTCTGGGAAACAGTCCCATGCCTTAGTAACACACTGCATATGGGACCAGTCCAGTCTTCCTAAAGACCATTCACTTCTGCCTATAATGTCCTGGTAATTGTGTGATCTCTTTGAAGTGACAGATGAGATTAGAGACCTCTGTGACACTTCTGCGAATGGTGAACTAAGATGGAACTTTGCATTTTCCGACACATCAGTCAAGTGTTTGTTTCCACTCCACCATTATTGTTTCATATCCTCTGCTGTGAACACACAGACCCAACATGCAGAAAACCACAGGCAGCACAGTTGGGTATAAAAGGGAGTTATTTAATGGTGTTATTTAAGGTGGGCACCTTATCCATGCAAGGCTAAGGCAGTTTACAAAAGCGGAGCTCTGGGGTGGAAAGCATCAGAGAAAAAAACAACAGCCCCTCACATCTCTTCAGAGGCAAGAAAGATGCTGAGTCACTGAGCCTGCAACTGGAGAGAAGGCAAATATATCACAGAACAAAGGCTAAACCTCCACCCTGGGTCACAGGGCATCTGCCTCAGAGATGTTCACCAACACAGAAAGATTTGTTGCTTGTGATAAAAGACATCTGTGACAAGACATTCTGAACAAAGCGTCCTCTGACCCCTAACTAAACATAGCTCACTTTGTAAAAGGTTGATTTTATATAATATTGTCAAACACTATTTTTGCAGCTCTTTTAAAAAGAGCAGGACCAGCAGGTATTATTAAATCTGTAGCAGGCATCATTCTAATCTGTGCCCTGGGAAAGCACGTGAAAGTGGTACCCATTCCCCTCACCCAATTTGCTACTCCGGGATGGAAATGAATGCTATTTAATTAAAACAAAACCAGTGGCACCACGGAGAGCCTGCCATCTTTAAAGGGATGCTAAGCATCTTATGGTGTGGGGAGAGAAAGAAAAGCAAAAGCTAAGCAACAAAAATCTTTAGTAATTAAGAGTCCCACTGTCACATCCAGAAGAGACATGATAAACAGTGGTTTGGGGCCAACATGTTTGTGTCTATAGAGCACAAGGCATAGCCCAATGTGGTAGAAGAAAACACAGAGGAGATGAGCTTGGCTTGGGTCGGTAAAATGTCCAAGCTGATTTTGGTAGAAAACACAACATGGTGACCTGATGGGTTCAAGCAGCAGTGTTCTGGGGATAAAGTCCTGGAAAATAGCCAAGTTCCACTCAGGAAGAATCACCCACCATTAAAGAGATACAGCATGACTTAGCAGTCAATCCCAAGTTCATCCTTCATCCTCAATTCTAAACACAGGAGGTTGTAACTCTCCATACACTCCCTCCCTGACAGAGTGGTGTCTATCCTGACATAGCTGCCCCCTTTATTATCTTGCTTGCCCTTTATTTAAGGACTCAGGGCTGAGGCAGATCCCAGGAGGGTCTGAGTTTGGAGGAGGTGCTGTTCAGGTTGTAAGGACTTCAGGTTGGTTGAGTTTGGGGCTTTTGGTTTTTTTGTTTTTTGTTGTTGGTTTTTTTTTTTTTTTTTTTTTTTTTTTTTTTTTTTTTTTTGGCCGTCTATGATGTAATATAGTGATTTGAGGCCAATTTCATTTCTGTATCAGGGTAAACCATCTCATCTCAGCATTCTTCCCCCTTGCCCAGGGCAGGCATTCACACTTGAGGATGTACAGTAGCGAGGAGTCAAGAATTTCGGCTGACAGAAATTCTGCAATGCCTTTATTAGCTGCTCCTCCTCCTTTGGGGTCATTTTGGACTCTTTCAGGGCCGTTATCCCAGAGCTTTGTGTCACACTCGGTTTGTAGGGGAATGTGTTTGGTGAGTGATACAAAATTTGGACACCCCTGTCAACCCTGTTGTTCTTACTCTTGAATATTCTTGTAAATAGATTGAAGAGGCCTTTGGAGATGGTGATGGTGTCTTCCCTGGCTCTGTAACTTCTCGGGGACCTTCTCTGTTTGCCATCTGTTAAAACTGCAGGACAGTGTTGTCTTTCCAACACCACAATGAAGACCAATTCAGAGACAAGATTCAGACCAAGATGCTCAGAGGGCAGCCCCTGGCAGGGGTGGGAATGTCCCTCCTCTACCTACTGATTCCAGGAGTGTGGGATCTGTGTATAACAGGCCCTCCGCTGGACCTGGTTCTTGATAGTGGTTTTAGTCATTGGTGAATTTGATCGTGACCTGTTTAGTTTGGCTTGTCAGCTTGTTCTGTCTATTCGTCAGGGCAAGGGGCTCCCAGGGCTTGGGCTAGCTGATTTAGCACAAGGTGAAGTCCTAATTAGTGAATCTGCTATCTTCTGTGAGGGTTGTAGCAGGTCCGTGTTGACGGGTTTTCACGGAGTAATAGTATAATGGTTACAAGTGCAAGTGGAGTGCATATTATTTCTACAGGATTGGGTCGTAAATAAGTCATAGAGCCTCTGAAAGTGAAGTGGGGTGATGGCTGAGAGGAAAGTTCTTCTGGGAGCAGGGTGAGGGGACACAGACCTAGTTTCAAGCTTTGCCTTTTCATTTCAGGGAAGCAGGCAGGTCATCGAGGGAGAAACAGAGGCCATGATGGATCCCGTGCTTCAGCAAGATCAGAGCACCAGGGCCGGTGGGCTGGCTCAGCAGGTAAAGGTAACTTGCTGTTAAGCGTGATGGCCTGAGTTCAATCCCCTGGACTGCCACGGTGGAAGGAGACAACTGACTCCTGCAAGTTGTCCTCGGAACTCCACACATACTCTGATACTCGCCACCAAGCTTCCAACAAAATAATTTTAAAAAATACAGCTTAAAGAAAATATTAGAGCATTTGTAAGGTTCATATAGACACATTCTGGGTCTGCTCCTTTACAGAAACTAAATGCAAAATGACTCTTCAACAGGGAGGATGAGGATCAACCAGGCCAGAGGATGGTCTCTTTTCTATTCCTTAGAAGCCCTGACAGATTCCCTCCTTCACCACAGGTTCCAAGACCTCCCATCTTTTCTAAATAAATTCAGAGCTTCAGGGATGCATCATGGATTTGGGGAGGGCACTGGGAGGGTACTTCTGTATTCACGAGTCTCTGACTCCTTTATAAAAATACTCTCTGCATTTGTMGAGACTGTAGAGATGGCTCAGCCAGCAAAATGCCTGTTGTACAAGCAAGAGGACCTGACTGCCGTCTCTAGAACTCATGGAACAAAGCTGGCCATTGTGGCACATGCCGGGAGTTCCAGGATTAGGGGTTTGAAGACAGGGAGTTCCCTGGGGTTTACTGACCAGCCAGTCTACTCTACTTCATGAACTCCAGGCCAGTGAGAGACTCTGTCTCCCAGAAAACTAAGTGGGCCGTTATAGATTCTAGAGGAATGAGAGCTGAGGTTGGCTTCTAGTCTACACACACACACACACACACACACACACACACACACACACACGAACACACACATGTCCTTTGCTATTGGATGTCTGTTCAAATATAACAGGGGCTGAATTTCATTGTGAGTCACCTTTCCTTCTGATTTTAAATCAAATAGTTCAGTGGGTCCTTAAAGATACCACATTTCTTAGGGCCACTGTATTAAGGGCCTGCTCTCTTGGGAGGCAGTTGGGAGGGGGTCAGTTTTCTAGGTTTTTCAATTTCCTGGGTAGTGGAAGCTGAACTCTAAACTCTATACTTGGTGTTACCTTTTTTTCTGCATGCATGTCTGTCTTGAGAGCTCTCTCTTTCTACAGTGGTGAGGGACTACTCTACCATAGTCTGGCCTCGTTTTTACATAACTATTCTGCGCTAAGTGGCCTTGTTCTAAATACAGTCATATCCTGAGGTATTGGGGATCAGAATGTTTGCATATCTATTTGGGGACATAACTCAGCCCATATCAGGGCCCCGGCCTGGGTATGATGGGTAGCTTACCCCTGCAACGCTAATCTAGGATTCTGCAGGCAGCATGGAAATCTGTAGACTGAAGGAGCAGGAGGTGTGAAATAGGCCCAGGAAATGATGGGGAAGAAAGGGACATGCTTCTTGCTTTTGTTTGCTACAGAAAAGGCTTGGTGATTCGAGCACACTTCGTGGAAGATTTACTACCAGCAGTTCGAACAGGGTGAATGTGAATTCCTCTAGAGTCTCTATTTTATTTAGGTCCAACAAGAACATTGACCTTGAATAAACCTGTCCCACTCTGTGTAGACCACACATACCATCCTGATTGTTTCTCTGCCCCCCTTCCTTCTGAGCCCTCCCTCAAACTACAGAAAGCGTTTCCCTTTTACCCCATCCTGTTTACCTTCTTTTCTCCATGTTAATCTTTCTTCCCCTCTATATCTGCCCCCTCACTTCCCTTAGATCTTAAGTGCTGATAGAACACATAGTGGGGGGATAGAAATCTGTCCATCTCCCAGAGACAGCTTCGCCTCACCTCACCTGACTCCTCTCTCTCTTTATTGGACCAGAGAGAAAGAAAGCAAGGGAAACTGAAAGAGACACCTGAGATTAGCAGTCCCCTTTTGCTGGCTTTATTTTTTTCAAGGTACTATCAGTTAGTGCAACAAAGGCCTCTGGATTCTTTCTCAGTCCCTGGCTCAACACTACAATTCCCAAAGGATTCTCTAAAGCAATGTGTGGGCTACCCTCCTGTTTCCCCACTATACCGCAGTTCAGAAGGGAAAAATTATCACCTCATACAAATAAACAAAACAAAACACAGCTGAATAAAAGTGCTACAGCCTGATGGACCCACGACGAGGTGTGTGTGTGTGTGTGTGTGTGTGTGTGTGTGTGTGTGTGGAGGGGGTGCAGGTGAGGGCAGTCTGTGAACACTGCCTGTCCTTCTAAATTGCAAGAGCTCTGGTTCATTTGCAGACACTCAGTCTAGTCTGGCCAAGCCATTCACGGTCCTACATGTGAACCTGAGCCTAAGACATAGTTAACGGCAGCAACAACAATGGTGGTCAAGCTGTGTGGAAAGCTAATTGTCTGTGAGACTGTTGTCTGGGATCAGAAGCCACAGCTTCCAGGGTATACACGTGCACGGCCAGTGGGAACCACCTTGGGAAGAGGTTGTCTGCCAGTGTTAATTACAATGAAGCAATAGCAGTGGTATCCTGTGATGCCTGTGCCTTGGGTTTCCATTCTGTTAGTTGAAAAAGAAAACAGCATTTCTAAGTAACTGTGCAGGCTGAAGGGATGCATTCCTTTTAACTGTGTACTTACAACGTTTGAACTACTGTTTGGGAGTGATGCTGGTGGTGAACCCCTGTGTATGGGATTGCATGTGAGGATGCACAAGCCTGTGTGTACACGCATGTGGAGGCTAGACCACGATGTTGAGTGTTTTCCTCTATGTCTCCATTTTATGTTTTGAGATTCACTCAACCTGAAGCTAATGATTTGACCCCACTCGCTGGCCAGTGAGCTCCAGGGCTCCCTCTGTGTCTGCTCCTCAGTGCTAGGATTGGGGATTCATGCCACCACACCCAGATTTTCCTGTGAGTGCTATAGATCCAAACTCTAGTCCTCATGTTTGCATGACAAACACTTCACTGCTGGAGTATCTCCCAGCCCCATAACCATCCTACTCTCAAGAAAGTGTCTATGGCAGAGATAGAGTAGTTTTGTGACTGGATGCAAGGAGTTGACCCAGTCCTGCCATTCAGACTCTGCTTCCTGCAGAACCCACCTGACAGAGAGATCGTGCACTGGGGAGAAAGCAGCAAGAAAGAAAATCTAGGCTGCACTTTATGCTCATGCTCCTTCCTTTCCTACGTTTCCTACGTGACATGCATCCATTAAGTAAAGAAACCCATGCCAGGCCGTGGTGGTGCACGTCTTTAATCCCAGCACTTGGGAGACAGAGGCAGGTGGATTTCTAAGTTCGAGGCCAGCCTGATCTACAGAATGAGTTCCAGGACAGCCAGGGCTACACAGAGAAACCCTGTCTCAGGAAAAGAAAAGGAAAGAAAAGGAAAGGAAAGGAAAGGAAAGGAAAGGAAAGAAAAGAAAAGAAAAGAAAAGAAAAGAAAAGAAAAGAAAAGAAAAGAAAAGAAAAGAAAAGAAAAGAAACCCACAAGCCTTAAGTTTCTTGCTTGGACAGGACAGCTGGTGGCTTAGCATGGACAGCCTGGGACAACCTTTCCAGTTGTCTCCACTAACCCACCATAGGCATTGTTGGCCTCAGACAAGTCTGACAAGTAGGGAACAAAAGCATAAGTAACCAGAAGTGAGGTTCCTAGCCAAGCCAGGAACTTCCAATGACACAGGGGACTTAAGAATAATAGAACTCACAGGTTACCCATAATTCCCTAACATTCTGGCAATCCTGCCTTGCTGTGGAGACCCTGAACCCCTGGAGAACACCATGTTTGTCTCTGCTTCTATGAACCTTTAAGTTCCAAATAAACATTAGGTCACATGCTAACTGTTCTTCTGTGCCCTTATCTCATTTAAAGCGATGTCTCTCAGGTCCATCCACATGGTTGGAAGTGACGGGATTCCATGCTTAGTAATAATAGGAATTATACATACCATAGTTCTCTCTGTGCATGCCTGACCCTCCCTTGTTCATTCATCACTGACAGGCAGTTAGACTGCTTCTAGCGCATACTGCTGCAAAGAACATGGGTGTTCAGAAACATAGAACGAGCTGCCATGGCGCAGGTTCTTGTGTAAATGCGCAGACTCTTGGCTGATATTAACTCTGTGACACAGGCAAATGAAACTGAACATAACTCCTGCAGGAGAACCTGTCCCTCTGTCATCCACCCATGAGTAGCTTCTCTCTGTGCTCTCCCCATTAGAGCAAATATGGCATTAGTTCAACTTCATTCTGGAGTTTAGAATCCCTATCAGAGTGGAGAACTGTGGGGATAGAGGAGAAGAATGAAGAAGCCAAGCCTACTTGATTGGGTTTACATAGAAAATTCCAGATTCAAGGAAGGCGACATACTAAATCTGGAAGATAAGGAGTAGGAGAGAAAAACCAGAGGACACTAAGTCTGAGAAGAGGTGGGGCATGCCCGTGGCTGCAGTGAGTATTGTAGTTACCTAAGAGACAGAGGGGGATCTCTCAGGGGACCTGATGGAAGGTGGAGATAGACCAACAGCAGTAGAATTTGCCTGCCAGTGTTTGTGGAATTGGATGTATTTTCCTTTGGATGCGACAACTGTGCACATACTGGCAATATGCAGCAGCTATTCCCACTGTAGAGACAAGATCTCATGGAGCCAAGCTGGCCCCAGACTAGCTATGTAGCTGAGGCTGACCTTGAACTTCTGATTCCCATACTTTCACCTCTCAACCGTGCTGGGATTACAAGCATGCATCATTACATCCAATTTCTGTGATGCAGGGGGGTGGGGCGGGTGGAGCCCAGGGCTTTATGTATGCTAGGCAAGACCTTTAGTGACTGAGCTATACCTACAGTCTAACAGCTCCATTTTATACAGGTGACATGTCAACACCTGTGTGTTTGCTGTGGGCTATCTGTTTCTGGAGATTAGGGACCCGTATCGACATAGCTCCTTTAATTACGCTCAGGAAGTTATTGTAGGAGAGATCAAATAGCTCTGAATCAGGAAGTTAAATGGTTGAATTTGAGTCCCTGTTCTCTCTCTTACCTGCTGTGTGGCTCAGAGCATGTCAATTAATTAACTTCCCTAAGACCAGGGTGCTCACAAGTAAACAGAAGACACCTATGACGGCATCTGCCCGAACCCCGGACATCCGTGAAGCTCAGGTGACATAAGAGCCACCATGCAGAGCCACCGGCACCATGACTTGACATGTCTGCCTTGCTCATGGAGCTCATGGCTGCTGTTCCTAACTGGTGGCTTGGAGGCCTCCAGACCAGTCCTGCCCGAGGCTAAGACTGTCCCTCCTCTATCCTTCCTGCTATGTTCTCCGAGTTGGGAAAGGAGGAGAAATAAATTCAGTCCTAGGAAACCTACTGGAAACAGGACAACTTCCCCACCTCACGTCACCCAGAGCTGATTCAATGGAAATGCTGGAGGGTGTGATGGGTGAAGGCCACCGTTCCCAGAGTCTTGCCAATGCCCAGTCACCGCGCCCTGTGCTTGGAGTGACTTCACTAGCTGGCTTGCATTTCAGTGGACAGCTTTTTGTGAAAGGCCATCTTGTGACTCTTCCTAGGAGTGCTTCGTTCATGCTGGTTTAACTTCTTTCCTCTTTAGCTCAACATTAACCCTACTCTGTCCAAGACAGCCCAAAAGAATCAGAAGCAGACAGAGATTGAGATTTGTAGCCAAGGAATGTTTCCAAGAGCAGAATCTTTGTCACTCACAGAGGTGATGGGAAGGGAGGATCCAAGAGCCTGTGAAGGTCTTCTGAGTTCTATCCCTGCAGACATGGTCTCTCCCAGGACCTGTGCCGGCTTATGAAAGGAGGCCAGGCTGGGCAGATGTTTGCTTTTGGGTACAGGATAGGGTCCTTTCTTTCTGGTTTGAATTGCTGAAACTAAAAGTCTTATATTCTGGTGTTCTGCTTCTCTCTCTCTCTCTCTCTCTCTCTCTCTCTCTCTCTCTCTCTCTCTCTTCTTTCCTCTCTCCCTCTGAGGCAAGAGTCTTCAAAGAGTCATCACAGATTTTTCCTTAGAGACAGCTCAGAGTCTGAGAAACAAGGGAACCTGCTGCTTTCTTTGGCCTTGGCATGGGCAGCTCTGCCCTCACCCTGTGCCAGGCCAGCAAAGGCTGGGGCCGGTACAGCACCAGGAACTTGAATGGAGACACAGGCGACTCCTTCCCACTTTCCTGGCCGCCTCAGCACATCTGTCTTGTTGTCCTGCATCTAAACCTCTTGAGCAGTTCCAGCTGCCGAGCCCTGCCTGCGGACACGGTGACATTTGGTTTCTGTTAAAACACAACCCATCAGTGTGTTCGTTCACCTGCTTCATTTATTCTCCATCCTTGTAAAAATAAAGCCAGGCAGAGGTGGTCAAAACCTGCAGACCTGGAGACTTCCCATTCTGCTCCAGTGACTTCACAGCCTGGCTTCTGCTGGGTCCTCCAAAGCCACTTGATTTCCTGTGTATTTCCAGCACTCAGCCAAAAAGAATGTACAGTATGAAAAAAATGTGGATTACCCTCAATTGCAGACCCTCTGGAAAAATATAATATCTGGAGGGCTTTTAAATAAAAGAAATAATTACAACCTGCTGAGTGCCTCACAGAATCTATGAAACTTGACCTTTTCCAAAATATCATAGTATTTCCTGTGGCTTCTGTAGGGTAAGCCTTCATGGATTTATAAGTATGTGTCCAACACAGTCCCATGGGCTCCATTTGTTTTTTTTAAATCCAAAAGTCAGATTCAAAAAGCATATAAATACATTCCCTTGGAAGCTAGCGACTCAAAAGGTGCTAAGTTAAAACCCAGCTGGAAAACTATAGGCTGGCAAGAATCAGGGGTGGTGGGCTACGTGGGAGTTTTCTTAGATGAATGGAAGTTTGATTTTTCCAGCTTACTGCCCAGTTCTTGACTGTCAGATTCAGAACACTCGGGGTGTGCCCTGCCCAACTGATGACCACAGGTTCTGCCGGTGCTGTGGGAGGAGTGGGTTTAAGAGTTTTGGGAACCATACACGCTGCCTTCAGAATTCTCTGTGTAAACAGGGTTATAAGTCAGAAAGAGCAGGAGAGAAAGTACTCTGACCTGAAAGTACCCACAATAGATGATCCAGACTCTTGCTTGCCCGGCCAGGGAGAAAATAGAAACTTCCTGAAAGGGAAACTTGAGGAGATAGAAGCTTCCAGTGACTTCTCTGAGGAAAAGATTCTGGGCCTGGGTTTACTGTGCATGGCTCTCGTCTGAGGTCAAGAACTGGCAGCAAACACAGTATGGAGGAGGAATGATTAACTGGATAGTTAGGTCCAGGAGAACACCTCAAGCATGTGATCCTTAAAATATCTTACTCTCATTAGTCTGGAAAATAATGCAGATCTTTATTTATTTTATGTGTATGTTTACCATCCTGTGCATGTGAGTTGCATGCATGGGTAGTGTATGTGGTGGCCTTCTGGCCACCACAGTATTGATTCATATTGCTGTGTTTTTTGAGACAGGGTCCCTCACTAGTCTAGAACTTGTTAATTAGGCTCCTTGACTGACCAGCAAGTTCCAGAGACCTCCCTGTCATTGTTCTTCTTAAGATGATAAAAAGTATGTATCACCAAGCCTAGCTTAAACACACACACACACACACACACACACACACACACACACACACACACACACACACACACTACTAGTTCTGGGAACAGAACCCAGGTCATCATGCCCGCATAGCAAGCTATTCAACTAGACTAAGCTAAGTACTCTCCTTTAATAATTTAGACTTTTTTGATGGATAACTTCAAACTTATGATCTATGTTGCCCCACTTTTTAGTTAAACCCTAGAACTTAGGGACCAGATGTCTACGGAGGATGAACTGGAATCACATAGAGAAGTATCAGAGTTTGAAGGAAGGGAGGGAGAAATTATGTCATTATATTATAATCTCAAACATAAAAGGAATATTGAAAAACACTTTAAACGTGTTATGTGTGTGTTGCATGTAAATGTGTGTTGCATGCAAATGAGTGTGTGGGTGCGTACATCTGTGTGTACTCACGCAGAAGTCAGGGTAGGATGTGAGATGTCTTCCTTGGCCACTCTCCAGAGGGTCTCTCACAGAACAGGAAGTTAAGTTTGAGCCAGGCTGCCTGGTCAGGCAGTCATTGAAATCCATCTTTCTCTAGCTGTCAATGTCCAAGTTACATGCTCCTGTGGCATACTGGGCTTTTTTTTTTTTTTTTTCTTTTTATGTAGAGGCTGGGGCTTTGAACTTGGGTCCTCAAGCTTTCTGAGCAAGTACTGCTTACCCACTGGGCCATCTTCCCAGCCCCTAGATTCTCATGTTCAAACCAAAACTTACCAATGACTTGTTTATCCCTAAGAAACCAATAAAGTAATTTATGTTAAGGAGAAGAGAGCGAACTATGACCCATCTTCCAGATAACAGCAATGCTTAAAACCTCAAAGGAGAGCGAAAAATAAAAAACTGGAATCCTTGGATTCAAGGAAACTTGGGGAGGGAGATGGTTTTAATTGGAAGATGAGATGCTCAACACTCCTTATCCATCAGCTTCAAAGAAGCATCAAAAAAGTCCCTGAGAGAGCACGTGTACAAATAGCCTGGTTCTCTTTGTGGGGTAGGTTTGAGCAAATGAAACTAGAGCAAAAATAAAGGGGCAAGTTCACTACTTTTAAAGATTGTGTGTGTGTGTGTGTGTGTGTGTGGGTGTACACCCACCCACATGTGTCACATCACTAGTGGAGGTCAGAGGACAATTTTGCAAGAGCCTAGTTCTCCTCCTACCATTTGGTTTCCATATATTGTACTCAGGCCATCAGGCTTGGAAGCAGACACACTTATCCATTGAGCCATCTTACCAGCCCATATACTTCTTTAAATGTTGTGAAATACTTCATTTTGACCTGATAAGTACAGAAATGTGTGCAAGTGTGCTCTTGTGTGTGTTCATACACACATGTGCACACACATATGCATATGCAGCTATGATTATAATCTAGGGCCTTGAGTGTGTTAAGCTACACTTCAATTGCTACCAATATTTTTAATATATAAAGAAAAATGCTGAAGAAGGAGCAGTCACCCACCAGAGACACTTTATATCCTCCCTGTGGTTTGGGTTGCCTCATTTACCTGACAGGTGAGGCTTCCTTCACTCAGCATTTCGAGCTGAGGGAATAAATGTACAAGAAGAGGTTGTCTCAGACACAGAGTGGAATCTGTAAATCGGTCCTGGCCAGCTCCTGGAAGAACTGTCCCAGCTCCCAGGAAGCCTCAAATCAAGTAAGCAGAGACTACTGTTCTCCACCTCTCCTTTAGGGAGCTCATTCTTAGGAAAGCAACCCAGGAATGACAACAACAAAAAATCATCTTCTTTGTTTCTAGGACTTGGCCTTTTGTTTTATAATTAATATAGATTCCCACCCAAAGCATAAAAATTTAAAGTGTCATTTATATTGCATTGCCCACTTGTTAAAGTTTAAAAAGTTGCAAATAGCCAAGAGTCTGTGCATTTGTTACAAGCAAGCTTGCTCACCTCTGGTCTTAATCTCTGGAAGGCAGTAGCATCAGCGAACTTCTGGGTCAGCTTTCTGCTCCCTGCATGGGCTTTGCCATTGTGAAGTAAGAAGCGGTTTTGAGAAAGAGCCTGGCTTAATGTGTGTACATACACATGATGGGCTGAAATGGGCTGTGCATACATGTAGAGAACATGTGAAAATGGATGAGAAAATTCCCTAAATAAGGGTACAGTTAGTAGATCTTGAGCAACTCTGATCAGAACTCCCCAAATCAGAAAGGTTTGGAAACCCAACTCTCTGACCACTGATAAGACATTCAAAAGTTTCTAGATTTTGCTGTATTTTGGAGTCAGTTTTTTTCTCAGATTAGGGATAATCAACTGGTGACATCTATACTGCTCTCCCCATACATGAAAACTCCAAAGGCTGAAACACTTGTGGTCCTAAGCAGTTCACATAAGGGATACTCAGCCTAAAGACTGTTGAAAACATTGGATGTTTAAGTTATTAAACTCAGACATAGACAATGATCCCAAAGACCTGAGCCTTGATACTAAGCTTTGATTATCAACTTAGCACAACATGGGAAGACAGTCCTAATGAGTGATTGTCCATATTGGGTTGGCCTACGGCATGTCTGTGTGAGACCATCATWTTAAATTACTTATGTGGGAAGACTTAGGCCAGTATGGGTGGCACTATTCCCTAGGCAGGGGTTTCTGAACTGCATGTGAATAGGGAATTCAGTTGAGCAGAAGCATGTGGGCATGCATGCCATTCATTTCTCTCTACTCTTGATCATGGATGTGGTATGATTGGCTGTTTGAAGTTTCGGCCTTGACTTCTCTACAATGACAGGCTGAGACTGTACACTGAAATAAATCTCTTCTCCCCCTAAATTCACAGCAATGGAAAGAAAATTCGGATACCATAATTGGGCTCCTGGCCTAACCCTTAGACCAACTTGTTCCAGAGAAGTAGTCAGGTTTAATAGTTCTATATTCATGCCTCTGCCTCTGAGAGCCTCAGTTTACCTCCTTACTTGGCTCATTATTTAGTTCCCAGTCTCTCCATCAGGACCTTGGGCTTTGAGGATTTCTGAATGTTGAAATGTTGCAATCCAGGCAGGAGTGGTCGGTCCAGTGCGGGGAGATTAGAAAGGGGCTGGCATGTTTTACTAGAGGGACCTCTTGAGGTTGTCATCACAGGAGAATTCTGGTTATCTGCTGAAACATTCCTGGGTCACATTAATCAATCTCTAAGCATTTATCAATACTCTGTTCTTCTGTTTGCCTTTTTTAAGATTTGGTCTTACTATATAGCCTGGACAGTCTTGGCACTCCCCAGGTACTCAGGCTGGCCTTGAACTCATGGTAGTCTTCTTGCCTCAGCCTCTTGAGTGCTGGGATTACAGGTATGTATTACCATACCCTGGTTAGTGACTCTTCTTAAACTTTAGGGGCTGTGGGTGATGGTCAGTAGTAGAATACTTGTCTAGCATGTAGAAGGTTCCAGGCTAGATTCTTAGGACTGGAGAAATGGAAACTATCATTAAACTTTAGTAAGCATAGGGAATCACCCAAAGAGCTTGTAAAAACACACATTCCTATGGGTCACTCTAAGAGACCCTGACTTGGGAGTCGTGGAGTGTAGTTCTGGAGAAAGGTAGGGCTCACTCACACACTGAACTTTTCTGTCCATGATTCTTCCTATTGGATACAGTTTCAGGAGCCATCTCCCAAGATCTTTCCTCCCTGAACCGCAACCCTATGTGAATTATAACCTTTATTTTCAAATCGACCATTTCTTTATGAAAATATTTGCTGTTATTAAGACTTTGAGTGTGTTTCCTACAATCTCGTTTGGACCATTAATTCTTCTAGTAAATTATGTCTATAAAACACGGACATAAAAGTTAATGCACCCTGGACAAGTCTGAATTGCTACAAATTGCCACAAGCACCAAGGAGATGTGAACTAATGAGATTTCTGTGGACGCTGGCTTTTTGCTTTTTTTCTAACTAATATTCTGTGATGGTGAGGAGTTAAGACATATATTCAAATATTGAACTCTTAGCTATTTTCAGAGGCTAATGTAAAGGCTATTTTTGTACTAGTTAAGAAAGGAAATTAGGGTCGGTAACCAATTTATGTAAGCTTTGCCCTAATGGATGAAGTTTGCAGGATATAGCAGGTATAGACTGGAACCTTCCAGATAAACATGCCAGCATGCAGATTTGTACATTTAGATACGCTCCTGTGCTGGGGCAATCTAATAGACAAACTCTGTTCTGTGAAGATTTAAATAACAACAATCACGCATACACACATATGTAACACTAATCAAGATCTTTCTATTTGCTAAATATTTTATGTTCCTTAATTCAAAGCATCTCTACAATATGTCTACAGATAGAATACCATTGTCAAACACACCTGCAGATGACAGACTTAGAGTTCGAAGAAGGTTAAGTAGCTTGTCACATAGCTAAAGAATGACACAGCCCTACTCCAAAGCCCATCATCCCAGGCAATCACACACACACACACACACACACACACACACACACACACACACACACACTGATACTGGTCTTTCAACCAGTAGTTCCATTGCGCTGGGCATCAACAAGATAGCTAAAACTCCAAGCTTGAAAAGATCATGTTAGGAAGCAGTGCATAGAAAACACTTATCTGGATAGTTTTCTTTAGAAAAAATTCTAAGTATTTCCAATATATTCTTACAAACATAGTTTTTTGACCTGATTACACAAAACTACTCAGCCCCATTGGGATCTGGTAGCCAGAGCTAGGTTCACATCCGATTGAGGGGGAGCAGCCTTTCGGGGAGCTGATCTCTATGTATACCAGAAAGAGGTCAGAGGTAAAGGAGTACTAGAGACTCCTTTGGATAACCTGAATTAGCATTCAGAAAATAATCAATTTTATTTGAAAAAAGTCGTGTATCTTACTCAGGAATGATAAAGAAATGAAGCACTGAGAGCCAATCATTGTTTCACAAAAAGTGTGTGTGTGTGTGTGTGTGTGTGTGTGTGTGTGTGTGTGTGTGTGTTAGGGGGTGGGCTCTGACAATCTGGGTTTCATGGGATAATACCTTTGTGGTCTAAGTCCTATGGGCAAAGCCATCTAACCCCATGAACAAAGACAGCCAAGGGTGACAAGCTAAGACTCATGCCTATTTCCTCTCCGTGGGCATGGCCCTTGTTTCCACCCAAGAGAATCACCTCATTTCTCTGTGGAGATTCAGCCCAAAAGCATTTCAAGGCAGGCAGCGGTCAGCACAGAGAAGAAACAAAGAGAGCATCCTAGATCCTTGGGGGAGAGCCCATCCTGCCCATGGCAACGGCATGCCTCCCTGGAGCCGACTTCAAGAGTGGTTTTCAGGGCTGGAGGAATTGGCCCAGTGGGTAAAGAGCTTGTTCTGCATGTGTGAAGACCTTAGTTCAGATGCCCAGAATCCACACAAAATCTAGGCACCATGGCAACAATCTTCAATACTGGAATGACAGAAATATGAGGACCCCTGGGGTTCGCTGGCTAGACAACCCAGCTGAATCAGTGAGTTCCAGATTCAAAGAAAGACTATTTCATAAAAATAAAGTGGGGAAACAAGATATCCATTGTTGACCTCTGACCTCTGCATGCATTCACACCCTCGCATAAACACAACCTGGAGACACACACACATACTGCATGCCCTACACCCCTACCTCCACACCTCAACACACAACACTTTGTAGACCACGATGAGACACTCACTCCAAGGTAAGACTAGAACTGTGTATCTCCTTACTCGAACTCATGTGCAAGAAGGAACAGGAGTAGAATTTAGGGAAGAGAAACAGATATGCAGCATGCACTGGAAGCTGGGGAAGCCATACATTTTGAACTTCTCCTGGACTAATAGCTGCTGAGTAGCATCTCAATCGGACTTTCAGAAGAACAAGGAGGAAGCAGGGTGGCAGTGGGATAGTGTAAGGAGAGTCAGACAGGGGCCAAGGTGGATCAAAGAAAGAACTTTGGACCAAGAGAGAAGAGGCAGCAGGTGCAGAAGGAAACTGCAGACACCCACAAAGCCGCTGCTACGCTGACACCCCCAGTTCCCCTCACTTCCTACTCCATCGGAAGCACTGATTTCATATCTCTTGGAGGCACAGTATGTGAAGCAGGGATGTGTGAGAGGAGGGTTGTTTTGCATCTCCCAATAATAGCGTTTCCATCGGTACCTAAATAAACAATCTATTTTAGTGACTCCCCTTTGATATCTCGAATGTTCCCTTCTGTTATTTCTGGCAGCTCTTAGTCCTATGATGTGATTAGAGGGGACGATCACACTTACATAACAGCCATAACAGCGTCAAATTAATTTGCCTCCGAGAACAACGGGCGGGAGGCAGTCACTGGTGCTCTCTGATGGGTCCCCGCCCCCACCGCCTCGCTGATTTAAGTGACATCAGGGGATTAGAGTGAAGTCGGTCAGTAGAGCAATGCTGGGGAAACAACCCAAACATCCAGTCTGACCTTGTAAACGAAAGAGGAGCACAATAAATAAGGAAGGTTCTGTCTCCAGGCCTGTGCAGGAGGCGGGGTGAGTCACCACCGACCTAGCAAACTCACTTCCTGCATCCAAAGAAAGAAACTCTGAGAAACTTCCGTCTATTTTTCTGAAACTATGTCCAGCTGACCCAGGGTGGTCTAAGGTGTTTGAGATCTGGATTTATGATTTTTTTTTTTTTTTGCTTTTCTTAATGGCCCCCTAATAAAAACGAAACATTTAAAGTCTGCCTTGGCCTTTTATTCTAGAAGCCATGGCCATAAAAACAGAGGCAAATATTGTTTCCGGTTTTCTAAACTATGTGACAGCAGCTCAGAAAAATGCAATCCAGGAGCCTGCCAAAGGCTGGAGGTTTACAAAGGAGGGTGGTGATGATGTGGGGGTTTGGGGGGAAAGGGAGCTGTGTTAGTCCTGGTCCTAGCTCTTGTCTGATATTATCCTTAGTCATTTTAGTTCTCTAAGTCTGGACTTTCTTATCCAGGAAGATAGATATGACATTTCCTCTTTCATTTCTCTTCAATGATTGGTTTTTACCCATCTGTTTGTCTCATTTATCCGGCCAGCCAACAGAATACTTATTGAACACAAATCTGTGAGAGCTGGGTTTATCAGCTGAGGTGGTCTCAGACCCAAGTACTCAGGTCCCAGTTGGGGCAAAAATGAAAATAGTTGCCTTGCCTTGCTGGGAGGGCTGGAAATAAGCCCTGATCATCTGTTATTGCTAGTAAGTCTCACAACCAGGGATGGAAGGACCATTCTGGGGCTAAAGTGCTTGCTTTGCAAATATGAAGACCTGAGCTCAGATCCCCAGTACCCAGATAAAAAGCTCTGTGTGGTGCTGCTTGCTCTGTAAGCCTAGTGCTGGGAAATCTTTGGCACATTTTTGGCCAGCTAGTCTATCCTGAGGAGCTCTAGGGAAATGAGAGACCCCATCTCAAAGGAGGGGCATGGTGCACCTGAGCATGTGTCCTCTTCTTCCTCCACACACTCTTAAAAATATTGAGCCTCAGAACTACATCGAGAGCAGAGAGTTCAACCGCCCTTATTTTATATGTGGGGAGACTAAGCCCAGAGCCGTTGTTTAACTCTGTGTCAATTCACGTTTGTGAATGATGAGACAAGAATTCAAACCCATTGTTCATGGCCCTGTATTCATTCTTCAGCATAAGAGATGTGGTAAGTGCTACCAGTCGTGGCTAGAGTTGAACCATCACTCCACTGAAAAGTTTTATTGTTTGTTAGCCTTTTCATTGATTAAGCTGACTGATTTCCCCTTGGCAGTGGTTTCTTGGCAAACGCAAATAGCAGATTTCTGAAATGACAGTAACTCTACAAATGGCAGTGCATCTTGGGATTAGTGAGGAGAGGCTCCCGGACCTTAAGGATGCTTAAGATCTCATAGAAGACACTCTGGACAACTTCTAATGCCCACTACATGTGAATGCCTAAGTAGATATTAGGCTGCATAAGCAACAAATATAAGAAGCAAAGGGTGGTGTGCATTCAGGACACAGTAATACTTGACCAAATATTTTCAATCTGTGGTTGGTTGAATCTGTGGATGCAAAAACTTCAGTTTATAGAGGGACAACTGTATTCTAAGACTTAAGTGTGTGTGTGTGTCATGCACGTAGGTGTGTGTTTATGTTTGTAGATGTGAGCATGCCTATGCCACGGAACACACAGAGAAGTCAGTGGACAACCCGGCGTCAGTCCTGACCGTCTATGTTGTTGGAGGCAGATCTCTGGCTCACTATTATGTAAGCCAGGTTGGCTGACCTGAGACGCACTGTCTGAGGGCTGGGACTACAGATGTCTTTACCCATGGTCTGGAGATCTGAGTTCTGCTCCTCTTTATCTACTGAGCTGTCTTTCCAGCCAGTTATTTGAAGATTTTCATCCCCAAGTTTCAGAACTCTGCCTACCTCTCATCTCCCGAATTGCAATCTTTGTCATAAAAATATTAATATGAGAAAATATAGTGTAACTCATATCTAATTTGGCCTCTAGGGATTTTCACAGAAGTGTTTACCAGTAGTGGTCAGATATTCTTATATTTTGCTGATTAGAAATACAATTAAGTGAGAAAAAAGGTCATACTTTTATTTTATCCAAAACGCAAGGTTTTCTTGCCCGCTTATGAAAGCAGATTGGCCTGGTTTTGTTAACAATAGAGAATTAAAACGTGGCTCAAAGTTTAATCTTTGTTTGGTTTCCAAGCTAAGCATGCTACTGGATGTCATTTAAAAGTGTGTTTTATAAATTGTCATTACTTGCATAATTAAAGTAAATCAAATCATGTGCATCACTTGTTTGATGGAACTCATTCAAAATTTATTATTATAATCCATGAATATTAGTAAATATTGTATTCAATTAATTTTGTAATGAAACTTTTAATATATACTTATCTTAAATGGCATATATTTAAAAAACATTAAGTTACTTTACTTTCCCTGCAAATGCAAAATGATCAGATGATTAAAAACTTCCATAAAAATTAGTATAAGATGAGCTCACAAATTTAAATATGGTTGGGAGAGCCTGCTGGAGGCTCTAAGTTTCTGTCTCTGCTTTCGTCTTCGCTCTATGCTCTTCTTGAAGACAGATGTTCCTGTCAGCCCCTCTGACTGTCCCTTCTCTCTTCTGCATTTTCAATCTTTCCCGTCCTCATTGGTCCTTTCCCAAGTCTTTAAAATCTCCTCAGGCCTCCGAGTTCTACATAGTTTACTAGTCAGCCCTAAATGCTATCAAGAAATCATCTCAGCGCTCTCTCTCTCGCTCTCTCTCTCTCTCTCTCTCTCTCTGTATGAGCATGCGCCTTGCGCATGTGGAGACCAGAGCTCCACCTTGCCTGTCATTTCCAAGGAACTGTCCACCTTGCATTTTGAAGCAGTGTCTCTCCTTGGCCTGGAATTCGCTAAGGACTCTAGACTGGCTGGCATAAGAGTCTCAGCGATTCACCTACTTTGCTCAGAGCTGGGACTCTTAAAGAGCACTACCACGTCAGGCATTTTTATACTGGTTCTGAGAATTGAACTCAGGTCCTCATACTTGAAAAACAAACACTTAAATGCTGAGTGAGCCACCTCTCTAGTTCTAGCCCCATTTTTTGCTTAAGGTGTTTATTTTACACAGTGGTCTTTCTGAAAAGATCAGGTTTTAGGTATTTTCTCTTCTGCGAGACTTTTGTACTTCCTTCTTCTGCCTAGAAAGCTGTACAGCTGGCYGAGTCCTGTCATTCAGATTTCTGCTCCTTCAAGTACTGACCAAACTGGCTGAAGTGCCCACACAACCCCTCTCTGCCACATTCCCTTCCTGTGATGTATTTATTACCAGCTAACTTTTTCTTAGTGCTCCAAAGGAGAGAGCACTGCCAGTTTCCTGAGGTGACTCCATGGTATAAAATGGTGCCGGACACTCTGAGAGTGTCCTGAGCCTTTCTGCTTTTTCTCCTTTTCTCTACACCCGCCACCCCCCATGCAAGTCATCGCTGCTACTCTTGGAACTCCAGTGCCATTTCTATGGAGGTGGCTAATACAGAGCATCTAGTGTCCCTCAGATAGACATCTCTTGCCACCGAGCACTCTTTTCAAGGGAACCAAGTCCTTATGTGCAGGGACTTCAGGCAGGGTCTGTTAAGTTGACAGAGATGTCATTCCACAGGCTGCACTTTGTTCCTCTGAACCACGCACCAGTGACTTCACGAATTTATCTGCAGCCCTGGAGTCTTCTGATATCTTTTTCAAATCACCTTCTAGATGCTTCCACTTGTTCACCTCTGCCGCTTCACATAGTCCCAGGACACAGTGGATGCTCAATAAACGCTCTGTGCAACAAGAGGCTATGTGTTCGGTGACACGAGCCCCTCTGACAGTCTCCCCATGCCTGCCAGGTACAGAAGTAAGACTCACCTAGTCTGGGCCTCTCGTCTCTCAGCAGTGGCCGTTCGCCAGGTTGTGAGCACAGTAACCCGTTTGTGACACATTGTGTTTTGGTCAACAGCTTCACAATTTCACCCTCGAGTTCCTGGGAACTGTTGGGCGGATGCCATGAGCCCCAGTGGTTTATTTACACCTCGGGTGTCATTTGAGGACATCTTGTTCATTCATCTCAACTTGTTTCAGGCCTTTAGACTCCTCTGTTTGCAAGAACAATTAGGAGGAGGGGAGGAGTTTTCCCTTTCATCTCTGTGGCAGCAGAGAGTGCAAAGGGTTGGCCATGATTCTCTCATAGACCTTTGCTCATTGTCAGAGTGGTTGTGGGTGAGTCCAATTGATGGGTTTCTCTCTTTTCTCCCTGCTATTGGTTAGTACATTTATAATGATGCTTTCTGATTGGTCCATTAGTATGTCCAAACTTTATGATACTGTAGCACAATACGGTTGTTTATACTTGAGAACCATGTGATTGGGTTACACACACACACACACACACACACACACACACACACACACACACACAAACAAAAAAACCTGAAAAGGAATCATGTTTTAATTAAGTCTATAATTTTGTGTTAGGCTGTGTTGTGAGCTATCCTGAGTTACAAGCAGACAGTGGGTCACAGGTTGGACAGGCAGGGCTCTCAGAAGTTCAACTCAGCCATTCACGAGTTACCTGTACCAGCACTCTGCTAATTAAGAAAATTATAGCTGGTAATACAAATAGATTAATGAGCTTTCTTACCACCCCCACCACAGTTTCTTTGTTCTTCATTAAGACTCCTCAAAAGCTGATAGGACAGACTAGACCGGGATCATTTGACAGAGAAATTCAGAGTGGCTAAGAGATTTGACACTCATTGCTAGTTTATAGCTGAGCTGAGAGGGAAACTAGTCCTTCCATCATAATCCAGTGGCCTTTATCCTTGCCAAATTTTTAGTTGGACTGTATCCTCACACAAACAAAGGTTACATGAACTTTCATCAAGACTTTGGAAAAGAACTGATCAATGTCCCCACGGTTTGATTCAGCAGCCGCATGTTATTACAACTTCATGTAACAAAAAGTCTCTCTGCTAAGAAGTGCTTCCTCAGGAAGGCCTGAGAGGCCCTATGAAATCTAGCCCTACCAAGGCCAGCAGGAACTCTGTGGGAAGTCCAATGTCTCTCTCTCTCTCTCTCTCTCTCTCTCTCTCTCTCTCTCTCTCTCTCTCTCTCTCTCACACACACACACACACACACACACACACACACA
>BDUI01000384.1:38325-49905 GCA_002335545.1 Apodemus speciosus | reverse complement strand
TCTTCTTCTTTTTCTTCTTCTTCTTCTCTCTCTCTCTTCTTTCCTTTCTGAGGTGGTTTTAGGTTTGAAAAGGAAATATTTGCCTTGCCTTTTGAATTACAAAGAAAATTAAAAACATCTCTGAAAAGTACTCTAAAGTATTTTGGGGTTTAAAAAATGAAAAGAAAAAAAAAGAAGAACTCTGGTCCCTTCTGGAGAGACTTCCATTAGAAAGGGAGTGAATTGCAAAGGATGGACTTAATCCCAAAACTATGAATGGACTTTAGACTAACATAACCTCCTCCATTAGGTCATTTTCTAGACTCATTTTTAGCTTAACCCTGTTTATTAGCCCATTTCTACTCAGAAGGAAAGTATAAAAAACATCTACCATACTGCCACAGGGGTAAAGCTAACTCTAACATTCCTTTGGGAGAAAAGCCAGGGAAGGTACCAAGTAGCAACTTAGATATGAGATCCAAGAGCCAGCATGGTTATTCAGTGCTGTCCTGCCTCTCCCTCACACTTCATTAGCCTGGGGCGATGTCACCATTGCCATGCCTCCAGACCACAGATTTGGTTCCTCCTTCCTCCTTTGTGGTGGCCAAGCCGAGCAGCCAACCACTGCTCAGCAGCTGCCTTTGAATCTGTTTTGTTCATCCTGTTCCTTCCGCCATCTCCCCAGTTCCTGAGTCCACTGGCCTTGGACACTGACCTGGCTTCCTAGCCAACATTCCATCTTTATGCCAATGCTTCTCCAAGTGATGACAGGTGACAGTTTCCCCAAACGCCAATTTCTTTAGTGCCATTCCCTTCTGGAATATCTACAGCTAGAGAAGAAAGTCCAAACGTCTAGCTTGGCAGACAGGAACTCCTATATTTCCACTGTAACTTACTTTTTCTAGACATTAAACAAAAGTAAGATACCTTGTAAGCTACTATTTACAGGCTGCTGGCTCTACACCAGGCTATGATGGCAGGGGGTCGGGAGGGGTTGTGTGTTGCTTTTCAGAGAAGTCCTGGGAATTTAGGCTAATTRTAGGCGCAGTGAGGCCTGCAGAGAGGGAGTGACTCCAGAAGTACACAGCGAGTTGTAGACAGTRGGAAGCTGAGATCTCACATCATCAAAAGCTCTGCTACCCACTAGCCTTCTTCCTTGCTTTTCCTACACAGCCTGGGCTGCTATGAACAGCTCCCCTCCAAAACCCACCTTGTGGGCCAGTGTGAAAGATGATTCCCTAGGAAACCTCAAAACATAGTAGCCAGCATGCTGCTCAGTTCTTACTGCCAACTCGACGTGACTTAGAGCACCCAAGAGGGGAACCTCAATTGACAATCGTCCAGGTCAGGTTGGCCTGTGGGCATGCCCATGGAGGCTGAGGATGATTGCAAAGTTCGGTGGACAATCACACCCTGAACTCAACAGTGCCAACTCTTAGGTTGGGCCCTGAGCTGTGTAAGGTAAAGAAAACATGCTGAGCACAGCAGCGGGCAGGAGGTATGGGTGGACTCTTCTCTCTCTGTGCTTGACAGCAGATGGGATGCTCTAAGCTCCTGCCTTGATTTCCCCACACTAGTGCACTGGAACCTGGAGCTGCAAGTCAAATAAGCCCCTTTCTTCCCTTAGCTGCGTTCTGTCAGGACATTCATCACAGCCACAGAAAGCAAAGTAGAACAGGTGACAATCCTGCCCCCCTCCTTCTGCCCCAGCTAGAAACCTAGTGAACAAAAGAGACACAGCTGGGGCTCTTCCTAAGGACTGGCAGGAACAGCAGGTCCACTGCACTTGCCGGGCCACAGTGGGAGGCAGATGGCTCTGAACTGGCTGCTCATTTGAGATGTAGCTCCATGACCACTTCCTGCGACAGCTCCAGCTCTGTGTACCCCTTTGTGTATCTGCACCCCACATGAAACTCCATTCCTAGGCCGAGATCACCAAATGTCCAAACCTAAGAACAACTCAGCCCAGAGCTCAGTCCTGATTTCCTCTCCCTGTTCCTTGTGTCTAAGCTGTAAGGAGAGGGAAAGGACCATGCTCCGTTGATTCCCTCGGGACCTTTTTCTTCCTTGTTTAAGGCACATTAAAAAAATGCCAGGATTCTTATGTTAGGGTGAGATGTTTATTTTGTTCTCATTCACTCTGGTGCTCGTGTACATAAGAGGCAAGGGTAATGCAGAAAAAGGAACAGAGATGCCAGAAACCATCACATCAGGACTCCGTATCCTATATGAGGAAATGAGAGGCTAGGAAGAGGTAGGTGCCCATGGATGAAGTGGCTACTTGGTTAAGACATAAGTCCTTTTTTCCCCAACAGAGAATTATTTCCCCTTCATGGCCTTGCAGCTTCGGCCATTCCAACCCCTGTTCTACCACAGATGTCCTTGTCAAGAGTCTGTGAGTTTCTCAAGGGATTTGAGAGGAGCCCTGTCACCTTGTCCATGTGTGTATTTTTGTTTTGTTTTGTTTTTTCTCCAGTGGGTAGAGGCCAAGGATACATTTATGATTAACACCGTGGGGTGGAGCACAGGCAGGATTGAATGCTGTGGGAAGGGAAAGACATGTCAGAACGGCGGAACAGTGGCCAGGCTGAACAAAGCTCCCCCAAATCTCCTTTGGATGTTCTGGGGTCTCTGATGAGCTCACTGGATTAATTTTTTAAAGCATACATCAAGTGCTAACACCTCAGTAAAATACACAAATTCCCACGCCAGAGGAGCCAGTGAGCTTTGTGAAGTTTGATCCTGGGCCTGCTGCTCTGCTTGGGACATACAAACAATCCACATAGTTCATCTGCTTCTTTTCTTCTGGTCTTTTCTGGGAACATTTTCTCTATTTTTGAAGTGGTGAGCTTGTTCTTGACTTTGAAGATGGGCTTGAAATGACTCTTCTCACAGTGTCTCTTCTAGTCCTCACTTGTCTTCCCACGGAACTCAGATCCTGCTATCTCCTTGGCCCTTCCTGAATTACATTCTAGATATTTGTCATCTCTCCTCCCTCCCTTCCTCCCTCCCTCCCACCTTTCTGCCCCACTCCTTCCAGTGAGGTGTGTGTGTGTGTGTGTGTGAGATAGAGAGAGAGAGAGAGAGAGAGAGAGAGAGAGAGAGAGAGAGAGAGAGAGAGAGAGAGAGACTATATTGAGAGTCTCCTAAGGACAGTTGCTCCATTGTATTCACCTTTGTACTCTGAGTGGTTAGTTCCCAGACTAGAAAGAGAACAAAGGAATTACCAGGTTCAAAACTTAGAAAAACTATATCTAACTCAGGCAAATTTCAAGAGAAAAAGTCAGGTCTTTCTAAGCACAGCAGCAGAGGCCCCACTGACCAGTTCCCATTATAGATTAATGACTAAGGCACACCCAGGTGAGCATCTGCTTTGAGTAAGCCCCCACACGTGCCCAGTGCCCATGTTTGCATGGGCATGCATACACAAAAGCTAGAAGGAGCTTGGAGTGTCATGCAGAGGTGCAACCCATAAGATAAGATCACTGTGCAGCAGAAAGAAGTGAACCACGTGACGATGTGGGTAACCCCAGGCACAGATGACACCCTCAGCAAGGCCCCACTCAAATCTAACCACATCATCTCTCCATGAAGCAAACATGAAAAAAAGCACCACTCCAACCATTACCAAGAGGGTGGTTTCATGCTTACCAGCCTCGATGGTATCAACGCTACCAACTCCAGGGCTACACTTGGGGAAGTAATTCTCTGAGATAAGGAGATGAACGGTCTGCTCAAGAGAATGTGCAGGAAGTGAAGGGAGCCAGGCAACACATAACGAAACAGTTTGTGGCCGATGAGCCATCTAAATAAAAGTGTCCCCAGGCGGCATCTGTTGTGTAAGCAGAGGAAACCAAGACACCCTATCTCCGAGTGAGCATGCTGTGGGTGCCGGAGTGCGTGTGTATCCACGGAACATCATGGCTAACGTGAAATTCGCAGCTCCCCTAGCTGTGGCTGACACCTGCAGAGAGCAGAAACGTTGCAAAGGTGAAGTGGCTTCCCGAGAAGTAGCCTTGAAGACCCTTACTGAGTGGCTCTGTCTGCTGTGTGAAGCCATTGGCTGAATGGCCATCGCACTGTCATACTGAGAGAGGGGGCAGTGATGGCTCAGTGCAGCCTGGAAAGAGAGGCTGCACTTAGCTTCCTAGTACCTTGACATAGTTGGGTGATGAGCTCTGAGCCACCAGTGATGGCATTTTGCTTTCAGAAGCTTTGCTCGTGTCTCATCCATGTTTTCTTGGATGTCTGTGACGTCTTATCCTTTCTACCCCCTTTTACTCAAGCAACCTTTCCGGCTTAAGCAGGACTTGGGAGMTTTTATCATCATTATTTTATTTCTTTATTTAGTGTCTGTGTGCATGCTTAGTGTGCATGCGACGCTTGCACACTCTGACTTGTAGGAGTCATTGGTTTTTTTCCTTCCACATCATGGGTCCCGGGGATTGAACTCAAGTCATCTGGCTTGGTATAGGTGTCTTTAGCCACTAAGCTACCTTACCAGTTCCCCTCAAACAATCTTTATATGAGTCTTCAAGGCCCTAGAACGATACAATATGACAGCCAGGATAGACCCTAGAGGCATAAATCCCAAATTGCACTGGTGCAAAGGTGTGCTTGAATTCTCAGCTCTGGCATTAGTCAATGCTTTTTGAGTTTTGTTAAGCCACTTAACCTAAGGTTCAAGCCATCTCCATTAAGTTTGCTGTAGACATAGGAGTTCCCTCATGTCAAGTCCTTAGCAAGATCCACACAGACCTCACTATATGGTCAGACCTTACTATATGGAGCTACAGTGATGAACAATGGATCATAGAAATTCCTGAGGTCCAGAGAGGGTAAGTTCGTTGTTCTAAGCCAAAGAGTCCTGAGTGGTCAGTAGCTATCAAATCTAGTAGACAATGACTGAATCAGAGATGCCAGTACTCATTACTGGTTGAATGCATGGTGGAATTGAAGTCCACTCATTCTTGGGACAGAGCTTGACCCTCTATATTACAATGATATTAGTTATTGCACAAATACACACACACACACACACACACACACACACACACGCACATGGACATGCCACACACACACATGCACACGCACGCACACATGCACACACATACGCATATGGTCTATTCGACTGAAAAGTGGAGTCTGGTACTTCCTAGGTCTCCTAAAAAGAGTGTAGCACCCAAAGACTGGAAATTTCTGTTTAATCTGCTATTTCCCAAAGCATATGGTATACGGTTCTGTTCCACAGCTGCCATCCCACCATGCCTCTACTGTTCTGGAAAACTCACCCAGGAAGGTTTCAGCCTGACATGTTACCTGAGGGAAACATTCCTTTTTTCTTTTTTCTTTCTTTCTTTCTTTCTTTCTTTCTTTCTTTCTTTCTTTCTTTCTTTCTTTCTTTCTTTCTTTTTTTACAGTGTAGATAAAGACTGTTCCAGAATGCTGGGATGCTAATTAGTCACTGGTAATTTGAGTGAATTCAAAGCCTCCAGGCATTCACAGAAGGTTCTAGAGCTTCACACTGCCACTGTGTGTGTGTGTGTGTGTGTGTGTGTGTGTGTGTGTGTGTGAATGTCAGAGGTCAACACTGGGTGTCTTCTTTCATCATTCTCCACCTGAGTTTTTGACACAGGGTTGGCTAGGTTGGTTAGTCAATATGCTTCCGGGATCTGCTCATTTCTACTCTCCCCAAAAAAGTACTTGGGTTACAGGCATGTGCTGCCATGCCTGGAATTTTCTGTGAGTTCTGGGAATCCAAACTCAGCTTGAACAGCAATAGCAACTGGAGGAAGCCACCCCTCATTCACCAGGCTTCTGTGTATGCATATATACCCAGAAGCCAGAAGCCAACCTTGGGAATTGTTCCTCAGGAGTCATTCACATTTTAAATTTTAAGATAAGGTCTCTACTAGACTAGAATTTCCCAAGTATGCTTCTTATTGTTTTTTTATGTGTATTCTGGGGCTCTGTGTTTGCATGACAAGCAGATTACTGAGTGAGCCATCTATGCAGCCCAAGCTGACTTTTGGCAGTGGTATCTCAATGACANACCCAAGACACAATTCACATATCAAATGATTCCCAAGAAGAAGGAAGGAGAGGGCCCTGGTCCTGGAAAGGCTTGATGAAGCATTGTAGGGGATTATCAGGACAGAGAAGTGGGAGGGGGTTGATCATGGAATGGGGGGAGGGAAGAGGGCTTATGGGACTTATGGGGAGGAGGGGACAGGGAAAGGGGAACTCGTTTGGAATGTAAACAAAGAATATAGAAAATAAAAAAAAAGAAAAAAAAAAGAAAAAGTTTAGGGAAGAATGAAGGGTGGAGAGCGGAGACCCAAGGGACAAAGCTCCGCCCTCCTCAGCTTCWCCTGTGTGCACGAGCTTCTCCTGTGTGCACGGGTTGCAGGCCCTCAGTGCAAGGTGAACAAGTGCCTGTGTCTCCTGACCCAGGTCTGCCTGCYTCCTGGCCTGACCTGCAGCAGCTCTCGGACTGGGTGTGTGGAGTTGTTTCCCTGCACTATCACCTTTCTAAGGTCCTTTAATAGGCTCTGAGAAGACCATCTTCATGCCAGAAATAAGCAGAGGAAAATGCACAAAACTGGTGCCGAGCTCAGCATCGTCAATGAGGCCAATTCGTGTAATGAATATTTATTTATCTGTGTGTGAGAATACATTGAAATCATACATGGGAATAAAACGGCAACGATTTTTCACCCAGTGGCTTTAATTTTTTTGACTTTTTTTTCTGTTTTCCCTTTTATTATTATGAAAAATTAATCATTTTATAAATAGGGGGAAATAGCACCTTATAAATAATAATGGCAGGTAGGGAGACAGTTCAGGGCTTTGTGCACAAGCAGGACGCACCTTGTAATAAGGTGACTGGCTGTGCATGTGTCTAGCACCCCAGGAGCTAAGCAGCCATCTTGGATGCCCGGGGCTTGCTGGCTGTCAGCCTAGCTGCATGTTCAGTGAGAGCCCTTGTCTCAAGGCAATAAGCTGGAGAGTGAAAGAGCAGGATAACTGACGTTTTCCTTTGGCTTCCATATGCATATGTGTGCACAGACCACACACAGACCACCCCACCCCCAACACACACTCACAGTACACAAGAATAATGGCTAAAATTCACCCATAATCAAGCAAGGCAAGTAACAGATGAATGAGGCCATTTATGGAACACGATGTCTAAAGCAGAGATTCAAATTTCTCTTCTTCTTTTGCCCACTGTTGCTGTTTGTCTGTAAATTTTCCAGGCTTCTGGAAATAAGTCTAGCATATTTACTTTTATTCATTGTTTAAGTTCTCATTCTTAAACTTCAATACTTACCATCAAGTTATTGCTTTTTTAACCATTTAAGGCAATACGTGGCAAACTAATGAAACAGGTTTTTAGATGTTACTTTGTATAAATATTAATAGCAGGTAAAAAGGTAGCTAGGTGTGAGGATCATTTGAAAATGATTAATTTCCGATAACTGTATTGAATATGTGGTTTTTCTATTATGAAAACGGTGGGATTTAATTTAAATGTCAGTAGATTTAACTTTAAAACTCACACCTGCACAAAATATGTAGGAGGTTGATCTGGTTCTGCTTGTATTCAAATGCTAAATTCTGTTCCCCAAGGTCTGGTCGCTCCAAGGCAAGCAGATCATCCCACACTCCAGCTTTTGTTGTGTAAACCTTGCCCCCACCCCACCACAGTTATTGGTTAATAAAAATGCCTGCAGCTTGGTCTGGGCAGAAGAGAGGGGATGAAACAAAGGTTCCCAGACTTGGGGGTCTCAAACGGGATAAGGAGAGAGAGAGGAGGAGAAGGAGTCGCCATGGGGTAGATGGATCATGAACACAGCCCTGAAGGCCTGTCTGTTGGGGTAGGAGTGGCCTAGGGGAGCACAGCAAGTGATATCTTGGGGTTATGGTCAGGGAAATAGACAAAATAACACAGGGGGTTGATATCTGCCCAGTGGTTTAAGGCTTATTCTAAATATAAAGGTTTTGTGTCTTTTATTTGGTAATTAAATGATTAAAGGTGTGTAGGAATGCCCAAATAGTATTTACTCCARCAAAGCAAGGCCCAATGTCTCCTGCTATACAGTATCTTTGGGGAGGAGGACTGTCCCAAACTCAAAATGCTTCCGCTTTGGATGCTCATAGCACCCTGGGCACACCTGATCTCAGCCCAAANAAACCAGGCTCTCTAATCCATTATCTGAAGGATGCTCCGTGCTAGACTTTCTTCCGGAAGGCGCCTGTGTTGCCAAAATCATGACGCCTTTATATAGGATATTCCAATAAACCCAGTGTTGTTTTTACTGCTGTGTACAGTACTGAATATACTTCTCATAAAATAGCCTTTATGTAAACGACCATGACCTGGATTCAGATCTTTATTTTCTATTTCATAAGCTCTTCTAATATCACTGTGAAATCAGAATGGATGTACACTATGTCCTTTTGGCACTGAGCTTTGGGGACTAAACTCTGTGCTTAATATTAAGGTCACAGCAAGAGCTCAGGGAAGCATGGGTACAAATAAACACACACCCGCTTATGCACGCATGCACACATATGCACACACAGAGCTGCCAGGATATATATACTTCTTACCCTATAATTGATACCCTCTCAATGTCTCCTGATTTTTGGTTATTAGTATAATGCCCGTGAATAATTTGTCCTAACTACAGAGTTACACACCTCCCTTAGAAGAATTACAGTGTGAAAGACAGCGGTGAACATAAAGACCCACCAAAAAGACAGAGGTGGTTGTTTTGATTGCTTGCTTTGATATTCCTGCAAAGCAAGGGACTGTCTGGCCAGGATTGGAACTGGAGCCCTGTTCACCTTGGCAGAAGACATCCTTTCTTTGAATCTGCCTGTTTCTTACTTCTGTGACCTAAGTCAAAGCTCCTGGGGAGAGTGGCTAATGATGGGGACAGATGGCCCACATACTCTGGGGCACCCCACTGCCAACAGCTTCTTCAAACACCTCTTTAATAGATTCTTTACAGGATGCTGAGAACAGAGCCTAGGCTTGGGCTGTCCAAAAAGGTAGCTTCCATGTACATATGGCTATTGAGCAGGTGAGAGCTAGTTAAACTGAAGTGTGCTTGAGATGGATGTTGATGTTTTTTTTTTTTTTTTAAAAAAAAAGGTAAAACATCTTTCGCAAATTTGTTCCATATTGAACATATGTAGAAATGAGTATAGTTTAGATATAATGGATTAAGTAAAACAGTTTCTTGAGTCTTATACCACCTGTTCAGCTTTTTAAAAATGTAGTTGCCAGAACACCTATACATCTATAAATTGATCTATCTATCTATCTATCTATCTATCTATCTATCTATCTATCTATCTATCTATCTATCTATCTATCTATCTCTAGCATCTATCCATCCATCTATCATTTATCTATCTCTAAATCAATTGTCTATCTTTTCATTTATCATTGCTTATATTTTTGATACAAGGTCTCATGAAGCCCCGGCTGGCTTAAACTTGCTATGTATCCAAGGATGACCTTAAATTTCTGATCTTTCTCCCTCAACCCTCCAACTGCTAAGATTACAGAACTATGTCACCATGTCTGGCTTGTGAATAAATGTCTTTGTGCACATCAGGTAAGCACTCTACCAACTGAGCTATAGCCCCCACCTCCTTGGATGTCTACAATGACACAGGTAGCTCACATATGCTTTGACTAGACAGTACCAAATGGCATGGTGATTAAACAATTACCTGAAAAATCACTTCCATCCCAGTAGGGACTAATCATGGAAAAGACAACTCTGGATGCCTCTGAGCATCCCAGCACACTGAGCATGAGATCTAGACTCCTCCTCTGCCTCCTGAATGCTGAGAGGCATGGGTCCTTCCTCATCTCAGCCCCTCTCCTCACTCACTCTAGTTATGGTCCCTCTCCCCAGAGTCTCTAGGCTTGCCCAGGCCAAGCATTTTTGTAGACCTCATTTAGGTTTCATTTCCAATGGCATCTTTTCTGAGAGGCCTGCCATTGCCTTCTGAGACGGACAGAACAATGGTACTCCAAAGAAGACTGCTCCCCAGTCCCTGGAACCTGRGGCTGTGTGATCTTACACAGACGAAGAGACTTTCCAAGAATGAGTCAGTATTTTGAGGCATGAAGACAATCCTTGATCATCAAAGWGACCCCAAAATAACAGCAGGGAAAAGAAGGAGGTGGGAGAATCAGAACCAAGGATGGAGATGTCACAATGGAGCAGAAGTTGGAGAAATGCAGAGCCACAAAACCAAGACATTCAGGTGACCTCCGGGATAGARGAGGCAWGGGCATGGAATCGCCCTGGAAGCCTGAGAAATCCCGGCAATCCACTTTAGACTCCTGATCTACAGAACAGTAAGATAATACACAAGGCATGCTTCTAGGCCACATGCTTGGGTTACTTTTTTATAGCAAAAAGGGTAAAATAACATATCTTCCAATCTGAACGTAAACCATGCAATCAACAAGCCCTCTTCTATTCCATCCTCTACAGTTGCTCTTTTTGCAGCCCTATTTTCTGCTACTATACAGTATCTAATTGGGTTGTTTGTGTAATCATTATTTCCTGTCTCCCCCGATTAGAATGTAAACTCCCTGATGCAGAGGCCTCCTCAGTTGTGTGTCTTCCTGTATTCTGCTTTGGCACTTGATGTAGTCAATGCTTATTGGTATGAAGCGATGGTTGTATGGGTGGACAGATGGAACTGGCTACTTGAAAGATTCATTTTGGTCTAATTGGATATCATCTGAAAACTGCTGACAGAAACCAGAATACTTATTGTGTATGATGTGTCTTGAGGGTGCTGCTGAGATGAAAAGAAATTTAGACCCGAGTTTAGCTCTTCAGCACCCGTGTAACAACCAGGTATGGTGATGCACATCTTAATCCTAGTGTTAGAGGGCAGAGATGCATGGATCTCTGGAGCTCAGTGGTCAGCTGGTTTCACCAAAATAGTGAGCTTCAGGTTCAATGAGAAATTCAGTCTTGAAAATAAGGTAGAGAGTGACCGAGGCTGATACATGGCATTGACCTCCAACCTCCACCATGCAACACAGGTGAGTTGACCCTCACATATAGTGTGCACATGCACACAAACATGAGTACACATAAAGAATCTGATTATCTTTATATAGTCAATACAGACAGACACACATGAGTAGAGGATAYAATGGTGGCCACTGTGGGGTCAGACAAGTGATGGTGGAACGTCGGGGCTTAGCAGCAATGTATTCACAACTCAGCTCACAGAACAAAAGCAAGGACCTGGCTGTAGGCTTTGTACATTCCCACGGTRTAGATACTCCTGAAATGATGGATTCCATCATGAGAATTTTGAAGGTGGAGTTAGCAAAAGACAGCAAGTGTGATGGTTTATCTTCATCATCAATTTACTGGATTTAGAATCTCTATGGCAACGCATGCCTTGGTATCTTTAAGAGACTGTTCCTAAAAAGGTTTAATGGAGAAACCAAGACTTGCCATGAAGGAAGATGGTACCATTCTAAGGGATCAGGTTCTGGACTGAATAAAAGACAAAGTGTGAGCTACACGACAGCATCCATCTCAC
>BDUI01000383.1:197005-207732 GCA_002335545.1 Apodemus speciosus | reverse complement strand
CCATGATCTTGTATCAAGCTCATTCATGAGCACTTGCATCATTCAGCCTGCAACGTAAATATGCTACTAATTTCATGTCTCTTTTTTTGTATTCCACAAACTCAAACTGGGTCCCCAGTTAGTAGCTCTGCCTCGTCTTTACTTTCCAGCTTCTTGCACAGTGTTGTGAAAGTACACAGTATATCTTTATAAATGGGTTAAGAGTTTTTCACAAGTGTGTTGTAATACCCRTGTATAATAAGGAGATATGAAACATAGGAACTTTGGTGCTGTGTGGCTCACAGTATAGCTAAAATTAAAAGTGGCTACAGTCTGAGAGTGTTTTGATTGCAGGGCCCAAGGTTCATGCTTCAAGATTTTGTTTCATCTCAGGTGTATCCTTATTAACATAGATCTGTAAAAAGAGATTTTATTTTTTATTAAATCCTGTGAATCAGGCTATTAAGTGTTTAGACAACAGATGTGTGACTGGAATATCGATAATTGCACAAGAATTATACTACTGCTTTGAAGTTACAATGTGATATTTTATTTATTTTAAAGTATAGACATATTGAAGAATAGAAACAGATTTTCAAATATCACATGAACGTATAAGAACACTTTCATCAGAGGCATGTTTTTTATTTTGCATGGTGATATAAAATATAACATGAATGTAGAAGTCTTTACTAATTCTGAAGAATAACTGTTAATTGTGTCTTTCTAAGAACAAGTTCACACTTGTAGTATCAGTAGGGAAGGGAAAGCAGAAGATCAGTTAGAACTTCGAGGACACTCTTGGTTAAACAGAGTGGCCAGCCTCAGATACAAGAGCCCCTGTCTCAAGAGAACAAAACAGCAAATTAAGTTGAATCTCAGGCAACTTCTCAACAGGTGTTCTCCATGAATCCTCACTGAGAAGAAGTCCTGGGACTCCCTGATGACAGGATTCCCTGATTTTGTTTTGTTTTGTTGGTTTGTTTGTTTGTTTTTTAAATACCTGTATTCTTCCACAGTATCTACTGCAGTTTTAATATGTTCTGATCAATGAAAGTGCATTAAGCCAACAAAAAGATTTTCTAAAATAAAGTTTAAAAAATATACAGTTCTTACAAATCTGCTTTAAAAAAGCATGCTCATTCATTTCAAAGTCTTGATGAAAAACAATAAAATTCTCTTTAAATATGTTCATAAGGCTTATAACATAAATTTGCCAAATATAAGTCAAGCACATTATTGTAAATGCAAATGAAATTAATAAGGATATGTTAGGTGCCTAGAGCAAACAAAACACAGGTGAGATTGAACTGTAGAGGAGTAAGCTATCATGTACAAAGAGGAAAATGTATTTTAGACAAAAGAAAGCTGAAGTGTCTTTAATAATGGTGTTATCTGCTGTGTGTCTTTATTCTGATCTCTCTAACACAGGAATCTCTTGACTCTACACACCTGTTCAGATGAGTTCCCAAGACCTCAAATCATTGCCCATAGTGTATACTCCTTTACATTAATAGTTTCAGCAACAGATGCAGAGTATAAACATGCTTTAGAGTCACTTCAAGTGGTGGAGGTATTTTGCTACACTGTTTATGCTAAGAAGATGCCTCTTGATTAGTCTCGCGCACTCATCTTCCTTCACAAAATCCTTTACTTATGAGGATTATGTTGAATTGAGCAAGAAAGGGATGACGTCGTGACCCTGCATGTCTCCTGTGGCGCTCTGCACTTTCCTTTTCTTTCTTTCTTTCTTTTTTTTTTATCTTTGCAAAGGTTTTTCAAAACATAGACGGATTCATTTCTACTTTAGTGCAATGACTATACACTATCAAACTTTTATTTTAGTATGGATTGATATTATTTAAGTATTACACAATCGAAATTCTAATGAGCATAGGGAGTTTGAAATTTCTCTCGTGGATGTTCTAAATTTATTTTTTAAAGTTCCAAACTTATTCTTATTGCTCCTATTAAAATACTAATATTATGGATAGTTAGATGTGCTTTTGTGGAGCACATCCGATGTAAGCTTGTGAGCATTACTTTATCAAAGGAAAAAATACTATAAAATTAGAAGCTACAGAATTTTATTTTTAATATAGGTGACAAATAAGCTCCTCATGGATTATGAATATTCTTATCCACTAGCCTCCCAATTTCAGGACGATTCCCGATGTGACAGCCAGGTGTTTCCTGCTTATCCTCACACTGATATGAAAATTCTTTAGGCTTCTGAATTACAGAGACAATGCAATTTTTAAATTTTTACTTCACCTGTATGGGAAAGTTACAGGATTTCAATACAAAGTATGATGGATGCATTTGCATCAAGGATTTTGAAACCACATTCTCAGCATCTTTTCTTATAAAAGATTGTATGTGACCAGATAAAAAAAACGTACCCTAAAAGTCTTATTGCAAACTCTTAAACTTAGTTACAAAATAGTTTATAGTCCTTAAACATAAAATAACCACTTCTTACATCGTTCACTCGCAGAAAGTTCTGCCTAGGAAGTCAGTGTTATAATAGATATGTATCATTCACATTCATGCCTAGAAATAGCTTTATGTGTAAATTTAAAATAATTATTCCTAAAATAACCCCCAACTGTCATCTCAGTTAAAGAATTACAGAGTTTACATATTTAATGAGAAGACATTCAATATTTGGGGTGATTTTTACTGCTGTTTTTAAGTGCAGTATCTTACTTACTATAGTATGAGACATCACTATTGTCCGGAAAGAGATCTCAAATTTCTGTGAGCGCTGATTATATAATATAATGTAACAGAGAAGCATACAGAAGCATAGGTATATAAGCTAAGAAAAATATCTTAAGATTTCTAAAAATATAATAGAAATTTACTTGCAATCAATAAAGTTGGCTCTGCCTTTGCTTATGCTTATTAGAACATAAAGAAATAAACTTTTTGGAAAATGTAGTTATGTATTACCTGTGTTTATATTGATCTATGAATATGAATGTTTTCAGTACCAAATATGTATGTAAATGTACAAGCACAAATATCTCATTTTACAAATTTCAACTCAAAGCAAGCCACTTTTTGAAGAAAAACAGTTTCCTTTGAAAATATATTAAACATTGTAATGTAGACCTTACACAGATTAAGGAAAATAAAAACAAATGTTAAGCAAACATTTGGTACTTCGGGGACTGGCGGGAGGGCTGGAAACATTAAAAACATATGGTGTAAGGTTGATGATGAAAGACCAAGAGGAGGAAGCTTCTACAGCTGGGCTCAGGCCTGTGAGGAAATGAAACTTAACTCCCTGATGCAGAGAAGTCTTGCAATACACTCAATAGTGGGTACATTCTTACAAATGCACTCGCTAATTACTATATTAGTCATTGCTCTAGAATGTATTCCCCTAAGCAATATGTCTGTTTAATAAATCCCACAGGGCATTACCTTAAAGTCATATTTGAGTAAAGTATTAGTGAAGTGATTTCTTTGGATTAAATTCCTTCAACCAATGATGTATAATTGTTAGAGAAGAGCACACGGTTCATTTTTTTTTTTTTTTTTTTTACTTATCATTTTGAAGATAGCGTGACTTCTGCCACCCACTTACAAGACACTTTCGAAGTTCATCAGACCTACACTAATCTATTGTCAACCTACTTTAGTAGAGGAGACTTTGACATGAATTCCCCTCAATGGCAGCATACAGTATTTTACAGCAAGTCATAGCTTTCACCGCTAGCTTTGACAGTGATGTATTGCTATCCTTTGGTCTCTGGAAATAAATCATCTATAATAAAGAAGTCCTTAATGGCATCAACATTCTCGCTGTGACTAAGCAGAAATATGCTCCTGCTTCATTGCTACTGCAGAGGAATCAGCTCAGTGTTTTTAAGTGTAGTATAAAGGAAAAACTCATAGCAATATATAAATGCAAGTTGTGGTTTTATGGGAGGCACGTTTCACTTACATGTATTTTGATAGACTATGAAATTGGTTTTCAGGCAGTGCTTGAGAGAATCTGTTGACATACATGTGACACAGTATTGTTTGTCAGTTCTGGTCATAGTGACATTCTGATTACTGGTATTTGTAGGCCTTGAACTGGATCTATTCCAGGCAATTTTATTGTAGTGAAATGGTTCTTACTGGTTCATTGCACATCTAGCATAACTATGCTGAAGACAACTGGCAGGTTTGCATTTATTTATTCAAAAAATAAGGCAGTTAAACAGTACAATTATGAGAAAATGAATCATGACAATAAAAGACTATTTAAGTTAACAAGCTTTGTGATCCAATGATAAATACAGGTTGGAGAAATGAAATTTTATATGTAACTAATCTACATGAATATACTTTGGTTTGATTAGAGGAATGAAATATATTAAAATACTTAAATAGTGTTAGAAGTGCATTTTACTCGGGCATTTTAAGATATTTCAATATCCATGTTATCTTATTCCCTTTATATTCTAATTCTCGGAAGTAGTCTCATCAACCATATTAATGCTATAGGAAATTGGCATGGTAAGGGTAATATAATTTCAAAGATCCTACTTTGTCTCAAAATATACCCTGCCTAAACAACATTTAATTCTTTTTTAAATTTGTAATGTGTTTATTGATTTTTAATTACTGAAACACATTAAAGGGACCATTTAAATGACAATTTCTTGTTTACTTCCTTTATCAGCTAAAAGCAGTCTTTGCAGGGTTTAAAAGCCAAAGCTGTTAAAATGAATTTCAAGTTTGACAGTACACAATTACAATTGTTGGGTGGGCATTTACTGCTATTTGCAAACATCAGTTTTGCACTTATAAATTATGTTAATACATATGTAGATGCTAATTTTGCATTTTGAAAGGTCCCTGTGCTGTTTTAGAGGCGTTAACACGTAGAGGCAACTGAACCTGAGAACTGACTGAATAACTCCCATCCTTACATAACTTTGATGTTTTATACATATTTCTTTCATTTTTATATTTATATGATATCTTAAAACATAGCTTATATATAAGACATAAAACATGCATTCATAGTATTTCTTAATGAACTCTTAATATTGATATGACTGCATAAAATTTTAGTATCTTCCAGTGAAATCCAGCCCAAAGTTAAAGTTTGATTACATCCTAAATTTTGCTTTTGTGTACATGTACAAAATGAAAACATACTGTTATTTTACATTAAAAGGGTTCAGGGGTTAAAAGGATTACAAGCTTTTATATTTCCAAACCTATATTGTTTAAAGCAAATTCCTAAATCTACTTTTCCATTTTCAAGTCTTGACACTATAGGCTTATCAACCTTTAAGATATAACTTTGTTTTCAAATCACAGTCCTCAATATAACACCTTTGCTAGAGCTGTTTAGTTTTCATACGCTACACCAAGATCACTGTATGATTGAATATTCTACATGTTATTTTATTTTTTCCCCGCAGTAGAAAAGTTGGATGTAGAGTTGAGCTTCTTACAGAAAATGAATAACTTAACTACAAGTACAAATTGGCACTGTGTGCTTTTTACCGGTACTTTTATTTCAGCAGATGACATAAGATAACAAGAAGAAAGTAGAATATTTAAGAAAGCAGTTGCCTACAAAATTATCAACAATTTACTAAAATAAATATTTTCACCTCCCCATATCAGAAGAGAAGGGAACTGTTTATTATTAAAGGAGTTATTCTTTAGCTCAAGCCTGAGATTCCTTAATGGTACATATTTTCATAACTATTAATCACACAAAACTTTTTAAATGGGTTGCTTTGATTTTTATAGTTAGATTGTAAAAAATAGAATAAAATATTATCTAAATTCTAGTGGTCTCTTTCATGGGACTCTCTGTCTTTAGAAATACTGGCCTTGCTGTCTCAACTATCTTGCAGTTTTTCATATATTTTAGGAAAGTTTTCCCAAGATAATTTGCACCAACAAACATAAGAGGAATCATAACTCACCTGAAAAATGGGAAATGATAATATCTTTATTATCATTTTTATTGTAGCTGATTGAATGGTCACAAAGAAAATCATCATCACATAGATTCAAGCTAAAGTATTTGGTTTCTGTGCTTTATTATTATTTGAATCTTTAAATAGACTTAAATTATGGTAACAACTGCCACTAATTTTTTTTGTAAGCCACCCTCATAATGAAATCTGATTTTATTTTTAAAGTCTGTGATTAAAGAACTCAAGTTTGGATATACTTATAAAATTGAGTTTCACTGCACTTAAGAAACATGAAATTCCTCTGTAAAAGCAGAAAACAGTTAAAGTATTCTATGGAATTAACTCAGAGTAATATGTAGGGTTGTTGAGGGCAGATATGTATGAAAATAGCATAAAGTTCAGTATCAATTCATAGACTGAYGTAAACATCTCTAACCTTGCACTTTATGACACCACATCATGGTTAGTAATTATTAGCTGTGTTTAAGTCTTGATCTTCGGAGAAAAACTATTATTTTTCCCTAGATGATAATAAGTTTGGAAAGAAGACAATGATCCTTTTAAGCAAACCAACACACAATACGAATTTTGAAAGTTACTACCCGAGGTCTGTTCTGAGATGTCATCCTGATTCCAAATGCCTAAGTAGTGAAAAACAAGAAAAAAAATATCAGGAATACATTTAATAATTTCTCTTCTGATTTTGAGCAATAGACTTTGCATAATTTTTTTTGTATAATGAAGACTATTACACAGTAATTTGGGTTAGACTGCATGCCCAGTTCCCCATCTCAAAACCCAATTTGTTACCACCTGTGGCTATTTCTATTAAAAAAAAAAGAAACATAATTACTATGAGTCTCAGCAGTCTTAGAGTAAATTTTTGCAATTACAATACCTCCCTTGGGCAGAAGTGTGAAAATGGTAGATTAATTCCTGCCAGGATTTTTCTCTTCCTTGTGCGTTTTTAGGTTTGGTGTCTCCTTATTAGAGAGTGTTTGCTCTGGGTAAAGGTTATGTCAGTGTTTCTGTAGTAAATCTTCAGAAATAAAGATCCACAAATCAGCCATTAAATTTTGCCGTGGGCAGAAAACTGACATGTAACAACTCACCGAAGGAGTGGATAATATTTTCCATTACTGTCCTCCGTGGCCTGAGTTAAGTTTGAAGTAAACCAGTAAGAATACTCGACTGCTGTGAGAAACAGGAAAAACACGTATCTAAGTGAGTAGAAGCTGTAGGAATAATTTTATTTTCTGCTTGGTCCCAAAGCTTAAGCATTTAAAAGACGGATAATAAAGATATTAGGACACGAGAATTAACAACTTCTCCTTTCAGTCCATCTCTTTTCTGTTGAAGTGGTGGTGCTATGTAAATGCTCTTCTTGATGAATAGCTAATCGAGCTACACACAGCAAGTAGATTCTTTCAAATGTCCACAGTGTTAAACGTCTGGATGAGTGATTCAACTATATAATATTAAGATTCAGTTAATTTATCTTGTCTGCATAAAATAGTCGAAGATAAGTAGCACATCTCTATTTTTATAGTTTATACTTGGTACCTTTTAGACAAGAGCAATAAGAATTCCTGTGGATTTTTTGCTGATACATTGCAAGTTCATAGAGAAAAATACGTGTTCAAGGATTGCAGTTTTTATTAGCATCAAGCTTTCTCAGTATTACTCTATACTATATATAGTTTACATTACATACACATGCATATGTATATAGCATTCAAGAGACAATGCTGTTGATTGTCATTTATTTAAATACTTTTTATTCTTTACTGTGACTGACACAGCTTCACAATTATGTCACTCAGTTGTCATATAAATTTTACAAAGCTGTCTCATCCAATTCTAAGAAATCAATAATTTGCCACAATCATTTTGTTTATATTTTGAGATACTTACATGCAAGTACTTCCTTAAATAATTTTTAATAAGATGAAGCAATGGTTAATATATAAATATCTGTTTTTTTTTTGTTGAGGTATAGTTTTAAGGTTTATTACATTGGTAAATGCTCTTGGTCATGTGATAATATTGATAGAAAATTATATTGCCATTATAAAATATATATAAAATAAGCTTACACATTTGTTCACAAAATTCAGAATCTGTTTAGGCTATGTAGGTGCTAATGTAACTTTTGTTTCTATACTAAAAGAAACAAAATTTCTTGAGGGATATCATGCTGCCTAGTTCCCTACTGCTATTTAACATATAGTCAACCTACAGTTATTTAATTCAAAAATCATTAATCCAATGAATAAATAGTAAAATATTGTTAAAATTAAATTAAATTAGCTACTTTTATGCTATTTTGAAACTTAGGTATTAGCCACCTGAATTCTATTTGCAAGGTTCATTCATTTCTAAGGATAGAGGGGCTTGACAGAATAAAAGTTGCAAGAAAATAAAAATTTTAAAACATATTAAAAGTTCATTCAGGGATGAAGGTGAATTTGGTAGTAGAACAGTTTTATATTATGCAAGTCCCTGGGTATCACCCCTAAGAATGAAGAAAAAAATGTCATGTATTTCTACTTAACCAGAGCATGCAGGCTATAAAGTAAAGAAATAATCTAGAAAGGAACAGAAAGTATAATTTTTTAAATGTTTATGATTCATTTACATTTTATGCAAAACACACACTTCTTGAAAGATTAAATTTAATAGTGTTCAATACTGCATGATGTGAGCCTGCAGATAGTGAACTGTCACTGCTAATATCTCTGTCCCCACTCATCATAAACATTGCGATTCAAGTCTATCTATTAATTCACATTGGTGCTCTGCAAGAGAGGCACATTGAGAACTGAATGTGGAGGATGCAGCTACCGGTATATGTGGTAGCTACCAGAACGAACGCTTTCTTTGTTTGATGGGCATTGAAGTAGGTGTTCTATCAAACACTACTGACCAGACACTGGGCTGGTCATAAACTCTTGATGTTTTATTCATTCCTCTCCTCTATGTCTTTTCCTTGAGACATTTTACATATATGTGTATGCTCTTTTTGAAAGACTATTGCCAAGGCATTTTCTTTATCTGCAAATTCTAAAAGATGCTAAGAGCCTTGAAGATTTTGCAAGAACACAAGTTTTCAAGCATTTGTGAATCATTTCACAAGATCTGTAAGTTCAATTTTTTCATCTGCTTAACAACAGTGAAGACTTTTTTCAAATGTTTGAAATGTGTCTTTTAAAACACTTATGAGGAGCACACCTGTGATCTCATTACTTGGAAGTCATAGACAAGCAGAGCATGAGAGTAGGCTAGGCTGAATTATGTAATCAGTATGTCTTAGGAAGCCAATGATTGGACATATCCTTCATTGACACAGCAGATTCCTACTGTGTCCAAGGCCTGAAGTCCAATCCCTAACAAAATGGGAAAAAGTAGATAATAGTGAGATAGATTTGAGGAAGCATTGCTTTTTTTCTTTTTTTTTATTGGATATATTCTTTATTTACATTTCATTTCCCTTTTCCTGGTTCCCCCCCCCCATGTCCCATATGTCTTTTTCCCTCCCCCTGTTCCCCTATTCACCCCTTCATCTTATCCTGAACTCTCAAAAATCACTTTCATCTATGCCATGTTGGTCTTTTTTTTCTGTCTTTCCAGTGGAAAGTATTGTAAATGTATACATTAAAGTTCCTTGTATATTTATTCTGCAGGAATGATTTCTACTTAAAATTCAGATATATGTGGTGAGAAAACTTGGCAAATTAACTGAATTATGTTTATATCTAGGATTGACATAGTTGGCTTTTCAGTGTAGTGCAAATACATATTGATTGCACTAAATAGCTTCATGTATTTTGTTTTGAAATTACACTTGAGTAGACAAGAAAATTTAGACTATTAGCTAAAGTAAACAATTTCTTCAATTCTTTTAAGTTATAAAAATTAGTATATATTTTAATAATAAACATGTTGATTTTTCGTATGAAAGAAATAAAAAGAAACTTTGCAGTATGAGTCCTTCATTTTATCCTTCAGGCAGGAATGTCCACTAAAAGATACAGTGCAAACAGCCCCCGCTCACCTGCCACATCTAAAATATTAAACAGTTATATTCAATCTTGGTTATTAGCAAACGTTTCTGTTTACAGCTCTACATCTTGCAACCAGACAACATATTCACTTATTGTGTAATAAAAGAAACTTCATTTTAAATTTAGTCAAATATTCCTCTTGTTTTTTTTTTTAACTTGAAATTTCCCATTGAGTTTTAGTATGCATAAGTTTGATGTTTCGCTAAATATTTAGTATGCTATGGCAGAAATAAAATTTCCAAGGATATATCCATTATTTAGAAATATTGTAGAATGGGTTTAGGATTTTAGGTTGGAGAATGACAGGTTGAGAGGTGGGAGAAGGGAAGGACCACCGGTCCTCTCCCCCTGAAACGTATACTGGTTTGGAAAGTGGAGTATCATTTCACTTGGTTAATTGCAATAACCCATCATCTTGTTAGGAAATTAAGCTACAATCAACATGGTGCATGAAAGCATTAAACATCCAATCTTTAGCTTCCATTTCACCCATCTCCTCTCAGGAAATGTCATTAGAAATTTGAGCCTATGACCTTTAGCTTCCATTTTTGACTACAGAGTCAAAGCTGGTGTTTTCACATTGAGTGTTTTAAGATAATTTGGTGAGTGGTCTACTCTGCACATTTCTAACCTAATTACTCTTTAAAAAATAAGAAAAGAAGCCGGGCAGTGGTGGCGCATGCCTTTAATCCCAGCACTTGGGAGGCAGAGGCAGGCGGATTTCTGAGTTCGAGGCCAGCCT
>BDUI01000383.1:172512-192980 GCA_002335545.1 Apodemus speciosus | reverse complement strand
ATATATACGATCCTGTTCCTATTGGCTGCCTAGGAAATGTTGGACTGGGATGGATTGCCTTACATAGTATGTATGATCACCTTGTCAAGCAGGGAAGGAAACAGTCTCAAAATAACACCATGGATAGGAGACAGTGAGTTCTTCAAAGTAACAGAGCTGAGAGCAGTGTCACTGGGGGGAAAATTACGAGAACCCAGTTACTTACTCTCATCATAAGAGTTCTCTGGAGGAATTTGTAATATACTTCGGGAAGCCTTGTGTGTGTCTAAGTGTATTTCATTTTCAGGTGTTCCCAAGGTGGTACTGTTTGTGCCGTTTTAAGTACTTTGGAATTGAACATAAACATGGGCTCCACTTTTCAAATGTATGAGCAGTTTTGTTTTGTTTTCAGTCAAGTGCTTTTCAGATGCACACGCTATGATCAATGTCTATGTGCTACAGAGAAAAAGAAGGTGACTTATTTTTGCGTTTCTAGGTTATAGCCTAATTAAAAATAGTTCAAATAAAAGCATTTCTTATTTTCAAGTACAGAAAGAAACAGCGAATGTTTTAATCATGTCGTTCAGCATTAAGATGTATCTAAGACATGTTTTTCTCTACAGGCTAGATGATTAACACTTTAGGGTGTGTGATTAATAAAGTCTTTCTGTAATAACTCTCAGTTTTGGGCCTGAAACACAGAGATAGCCATGGGCAGCTTGGTAATAGAGAAAGGGCAAGATTCAAATAGAATTTTCTTTTAAATATGGAACGAACCATGGCCAAAGGCTTATGTAAGGCAGTAATGACTCAGCAGTATTGGGGGGGTTTGTTTGTTTGTTTTTAGTTATGTGTGTGAATAAATTATGCCATATCAATTCCAAGCAGTTTTCAAAACAGCGAAAATAGCTGCTTACAATTCCAAACTGGCATTTGAAGGATCTGAGCTACTGTTTCCTTAAGTGACTGTCATCATGTCAGGGTAGTTCATTCCTTATTGGAAGAAATTTCTTAGAATTAAAATCACCGATCCAAGTCAAATGCACTCACTCTCAGGACTCGACATTCAAGTGACACTGTGATAAATAGGAGACATATTAAGATTCACTTTTGTTCCTTAGTTTAGAACATCAACATTATTAAAGGACCTTTGTTTGATTTTAATTTCATATATGACTACCAAACAAAAGGAGACTATTCCTTTTGAATCATACATATTGAATTTTATATTTATTATTATGCTTCATTAAAAAATTCATATCCTAGTAATGTAACTATTTTGTGAATACTTAGCAGTGTGTTCAAATCTGGAAATATTCCTTGTCTTGTCATATTCCTTTCTGAGCAACAGTCCACCATCACGTGTATATTTTATCCTCAGTTTTAATTTTAAATTACTCTTTTGTTTTAAAACAGGAATCTGATTTTTGGATTGACTTTTGGGAAATGCAAAATTCTGTATCACATGTGGGACCTTTAAAGCCCATAGGAAAAGTTGAGTACATGAGAGTATTCCTAAAAGTTTATTAGCAGTGATAAAATGCATTGGCTAACGATGGGTTGACTAACTTGTTTATACTTAGTAATAATTAATTCCTCATGCCTATATTAAAAATAGTAATCTACATACCAATTTCACATTGAGTCCCATCACTTTCTTTTCTTTTTTATTTAAGTAAGAGTTTGAATTGACCTGTGATGGCGATAACATGAGTTAGTCATTCAAAATCACAAAGAAAGTAGATTTCTTCTTCTTACTTTTTTGCTCTTGTCTACAAAATGCACCCACATCAAAGCAATAATTAGCGCTTTCCTTTGAATGATGATTTTGTATTATGAGTCATAAGACGCCGAAACGTATTTAATAGAAAATCATTACATTCTTAGCACTTTTAACTTCAGTACAGGGACAAAAGGAGCTGATGAAATTGGCTCTCCTTTTTAATTATGTTTTTGCTTAATGTAATGATTGGTTAAATATAACATTATAAGCTTCTTTTGTATCTATAAGGTAAGTACTTAGAAGTGTCTGTTTGGCAATTTATTTCAGTATAATGCTGATAAGTAATCATATGTTTAAAACCAATAAATGCATTTGGATATTTGGGAATGAATGCTCATTATATTTCTTTTGTGTCAAAGGGGAAAATCTAGTTATTAGAAAATATATATGTGTTTATATACATATGTATGTATATATATTCAGTATTTAAAATAATTTAACATGTAAGTATAGAAAGTAAAAGCATAGGCACTCTGAACACTTTTTAGGGATGATAATCGTTGTAATTTGCTTAGTATATAATAGTAATTTTAAAGAGCCCTTTAAGGCAAGTTCCATTAATTTCTCATTATTTCTAAAAATATTGAAATATCAAATATTATTTTCCATTCTGATCTGAGAGATGTAGCACAGAACCGGGGAGCCATGAGAAATCGCTGCCAAGTGTCACTGCTGGGAAATGAATTGGGTAGACGACAGGCAACTTAGCGGCAGTCCCTTAGCAGCATGTCCTCTGTTTAAAATGAATGTGGACAATAACTCTAGTGTGTCTATGCTGGCAACTGAGATGAATGAATAATAAACAGTCAATAATACTATTTCCTAGATTCTAACATAAGTCAGAGCACTCTTAATCCACCACTGCGCAATGTATAAAAATACTCCAGAAACAGGCATTCAAAATTCAGTGACATAGGATTTCAAACCACCGCCAAAATGCCTAGGCAAATTAGACTTCTAAAAGCTGAGTTCAATCTATAATTTAGTTCATAAGAATGTTTTCTGCCAAATTCCTTAAAATTAATAATTTCTGATTATAAGGGAATGCATCTATCAGAAGATTCAGTGTTCGTAGTGGTGATAAGTAAAACAATATTACTAGTTTATCTCCCTCGCTTTTCTCTTTCTGTCTACACACACTGATGAGCAGGAAAGAAACATTTTCAGAACTGTAGTGGCTTTCTACTGGCCATATATAAGGTTTGAGTTCTTGGGTATCACTTCCAGAGGAAATCATCCTCTAGAACTCTTTATAAAGATGGAGAGAAAGCAGGCAGAGAAGAAACCAGTCTCTGGAGACAAAAAGTCTGCCAGAGAGATAACAAAAGGTAGAAAAGAAAGAACTCAGAGCCACCTGTGCAGCAACTTAAAAGGAAGAGTGGCTTTAGAGGCTGGGTGTATTGAATGGAAATGGGAGGGTTAGAAAAGTAACTGCTAAATATGATTCTATTTCTCTCATAAGACATCCAGTAATGGCAGACGCTACACCACTTTACAGAGGCAAGCAGATCTAACGTTTAGGGACATATTGATGCCCCTGAGTTTCACAACTTAACACGGCAAACACATTCATGGAATAAGGTGAACTCTGCATTGTGTCTCTCATTAGATAACAAAATAACACTTAGCTTTTGATTGTCTCAATTTTTCCCTTGTCAAGGATGATTTCCTTAAAGATTTATAAATTGCATAATTAAATTCTGGCACCTTAGTTATTAAAGTTATCAGTGTCATTTATAGAACAGTTAACATTTGCAGAAGATTTTAACATAGCACCATATCACCTTAAAGTAGTCTAAGTCATACTCATTGAGCGTTAGATGAAATATTTTTATTTTCAGGGTGTAGCAATTCCTGGTTTCTTACTTTAATCTCGAGGAACACAGGCTTCTTCTCAACATGGCAAGAGTATCCAGTGTTTTATTATTCCTTTTGTAAGAGAACACAAATGTCTAGTATACCATACTTGTATAAAATGTATTATTTTGAAAACCAGCGATAAATGTAGTTATTGTCATACTTCATACACTTTAGAAATTCCAAAGCCATAGGTGTTGTCATATAACTTTATAAGTAGTGACTTAAAATGTCGTTGCCTACTTCAGCAAAGTAGAAAGAACCAAACCATATATTCTGTTGAAGGCAAAACTACCAGAAGAAAAGTCTGTTTGAAAGGGCTTAAAATGAATTATTTCCTTCTTAACATTCCCTGGTGTTTAGTCTGCTGCAAAAAGAATGCTTGTTAGAAGTGTGGAAAGCAGCGCCTTTGCATTAAAGGAAGCATCCAACTTGTTTTGTTTTGAAACCCCTGGCATCAATGTGTACAATCAACCTCATGTCCCCAGTTCAAAGAAATTTTTCTTCTTCCTTTGTGTCTGAATCCTGAGCATCTAAATTGATTATACCAATAGCAGGATTTAACAATGTACGAGAGCCAGAGACTTTTAGACAAATGTTTGCTGTGTTCTCCCTCAACCCCCCAATTAGTTTATGAAATAAATTGATATATTTATTATGTTTACAACATAAAGACCTACTTTCCTCTTCATTCAATATATCCTTCCTCTTCTTTATCCAGAGATCAAAATGGGCAGTCATCTCCAATGGATGGATCAAAACACAGAAGGCAGTTGAGATGTCAGTCTTTCCCAGTAATAAATCAATAAAACACAACTCCATTCAATTTGTAGAAGGAGTCCCTGTGCATATGAACATGGTCATTTTTTAAAATTTATACAGGAACACACTTGAACTAGATTAGCTAAATCAACTTCATAAAAGAAGTCTTGAGATGGAGTCACACTGCTGCATAGAAGGTATACAAATCAGGACACTGTAGTGTTATCCTAAGAATGGAAACAACGATCAATGCAGCAAAAGAACCTGATACGAAGTCAGCCTGCCCAAAGAAGGCAAATTGATTTTTGACAAAAAATGAAAAATCAATTCAATAGTAAATCAGTGGAAATGAACTATGATCAACACTTCACAGTTTATACACAAACATGCACACTTGCATACATGTACACATATGCCTGCTCGTGAGTGCTGCACATGCACACTCCATGGTGAATGATTATACAATTGTACACTTTTGAGTAAATATTCTCTTTATGAGCATATTCTCTTTGTAAGTTATAACACCTTCTCCTGCTCTCTCTCTCTTTCTCTCTCTACTTGTGTGTGAATCATTATCTATATGCAAAGCACTAAACTATAAAGGTTTAGAAAAAAATTGGAAACCTTTGTCAATTGTTACTAGGTAGAACTTTCATACACAACCACAAAGCAAGATCCAGAGAAAATAAAAAAAATTGTTAAATTATTAGTCTTGGTAATTAACAGTTGACAAGATTTAAAGAAAGTCCATTCCTTTGGGAAATACTTTATATTACAATGGTCTATCAAAATTAAATGACAAGATAACAAAAAGATTTGCATAATCCATTCATCATATTGCATTAGTGACCTAAACTCACAGGACAAAGTATACACTCTAATTAGCAACGAAGCCCTCGTTGATCATTACTACATACCCACTTTATTAAGCAAAACATTTATCCATAGTAGTACCATGGATATATGAAAAACATATTTTACACTTTTTTGAGGATATAAAAATATATAGCTATTCTGGAGAAAATGGCAATTTATTATGAAGTTAAATATATGTTTTTATGTGTCACAATTTTTGCTTCCAGATTTTCCCTGCAAAGATTAATACTATTGTCATAAAAATTTGAATGTGAATATTTCTAGAAACTTTTTTTCCCAAACATGAGTCAGTCTAGATATCATGCAGGCAAATAAAAAGCTAGTTGTATGTAAAATGCACATAGACAAGTTTGTGTTTGTGTTGTGATAAGGGGACAAATTGCAGGAATGCGTTCTTTTCTTTCCCTATGTTTGCCCTAAGGACTCATACTATAGCCAGCAATTTACCTGAGCTATCTTGCCATGATAAAATATTATTTTTTAAGTGAAAAATGTACTACTAAAACAATAACAGGTTAAACTAAAAAACTAGTTTCCCCAAACTGAAAATTATTTATTCCAATTGTAAGATGTTTCAGTTATATATAGTATATAATTGTAACAGAGGAGAAATCAGTAGCTGTCATGTGTTAAAGGTTAGTAGTGGTTACCAGAGAGAATGAGAGGAAATTAAACTGATTCACAGCTTGCTTGCTATATACCGCTTGTTGAATCGAACTCCAGATGCTAAAGAATAGAACTCTACGGCCCTTCAAATATTCCTATTACTGTATACTAAGTAAAAACTAAGTGATAATAGCCAAAGCACATGTAGCATAATCATCGGATATGGTGTGTGCTGAGGCCTTTTCTGTCTCCACAGCAAGTGATTATGCAATTGCACATTATCTGAGTAAGTATTCTCAGTGCAGAGTGCTTCCTCATTTGTCTTTTATAAAGATACTGAGTCAAATACTAAAATCTATGAGGAAAAGTTTATATTCATTTGAGGAGAAGACAAGTGTGAGAAAAAAAGATTCATTTAACAATATCAGCAAATTCAACAGCTCTAAGATACTCAGCTCAAGGCCCAGTCAATGGGCAGCACCCATCTTAATGTGGCAAACAAAAATGGCTAAACGTGGAGTAACAGGAGGCATCTTAGGAAAGAGTACATTGTTCCAGGTAAAAAACCACCATGTGAAGTTCATCCTATTTGGGGAAATAATTTAATATTGTATGTCTGTAAAGATTTAAAAGTTTATTTATGTAAATGTTCATCATTTGAGGTATGTTGCACATTGAGAATATTGTCAAAATAATTTGCAAGTTTGACAGTAGATTCAGGATAATACTGTCTAGAATCATGGTACAAAGTTTCCACTGTAACTTTTGACAATTTCAAATCGTATTTGTAACACGGCAATGATTGGGAAACAATACTAATAATACAATAATGAAATTTGCATAAAATTAAATTATTCTTGTATTTCCGTAAAATACTTGTAGGATGAGAAAAATATAGATTCCCTCCATTAGACTAGCTTGTAGTCAGTGTCTAAAAAATGTCAGGATACTAGTCTTCAGGTATGTCCCTGCAAAAGAAAGAGAGATTATGTGAGCTTTGGCAAGCTGGATTCTATAGAAAAGCTTTTCACCATCATGCAAGCCACTTTAGCAAATGTTGCTGGAATGAAATCTGTGATTATTGTAATCACATCCTGGCGATTAAATATAAAACAATATTTGCCATGTTTCATTAGCTATTGTACCACCCACTAGGAGTTAGTCTTTTAGAAGGGGGTGGTTTTGACAGGCCAGTGAGCCCAATCATGTCTAAGAACCTCTTGAGGAGATAAAGCTGACATGGATTGGAAACTATTGGTATTTATTAATGTCCTTCCTCATCCAGAAGACATATGAACCTATTTCTATCCCTCATATCAGAGGATAAGTTCATGTCACTGGTACATATTTATCTCAGATCATAGGTTGTACAAAAATCTAGCCTTCAACAACCTATGGAAAACAATACTTAAAATTTGAAAAAAAATTTCCTAGTTATGATGTACATGGAAAAATAAAACTCATATTGAGCTAAATATCAAATAATTATTAAGAACCTTATAAAATGTAAAAAAAATTACAAAGGATGCAAAAAGCACAATGAAACTGAGTTTCTACATAAGTTTTCACTTTTATCTTCCATTCCCCACCTAAAGGAGCAAAAGAGATACAAAGAGAATTCAATGGGATATTATGATTTTTTTAAGTTAAAAATCACCTCAGTTAGGAGCTGGAAAGATTGCTCAGTAGTTAAATAAACTATTGGCCCTTACAGAGGACCCAGATTTGGTATGCAACATCCATGTTCTGAATCATTAACATCTGTAACTTCAGTTTTAGGGAACACAATGCTCTCATTTGACCTGTCTGGGCACCAGGTATGTACATAGTGCACAGACATGCATGTAGGCAAAACACTCATATACATAATGTAGTACAAACACATGAGAGAGGATCCCATTGTAGATGTTTGCTCATTTGTCCAGGTAGATCTGGGATTTAGTGCACAGACATGCATGTAGGCAAAACACTCATATACATAATGTAGTATAAACACATGAGAGAGGATCCCATTGTAGATGTTTGTTCATTTGTCTAGGTAGATCTGGGATTTAGATTATCACATTTTGTCCATTTACAAGTTGCATGTCATTTTTTCATTTCATGTTCCTTACTGAATTTGGTAGGCCTTCTTGTCCAGTGGCAAAGAGAAGATGTGAAATTGGGTCTCCTTGCCTGGGAGAAAACCTTGCAAGCTTTCATCATTTTATATGTGTGTGTATGTATAATATATGATATATTCATATATCATATCCACATTAAGAATACAGCATATATTTGTTATTTCATTACTTTATTGCAATACATTGATAAGTTTATAAATTTATATTATTATATAATTATATCTTTATTAACTCATATATTTATAAGATTATTATTAATTTGATAATACATTATATTTTCATGCTTGCTCAATTAATGCAATTGAGCAATTTATTTCACATTTACTGAAAATTTCCAGAGTTGTTGTGGATAATTTGGCATTTTCAGAATATCCATTTACTCTCTTTTGATAAAATAAAATCTTGTATCCTTAATTTTATGATCAACCTAATGTTCACATCTAAGGTGCATATAAATGGCATAGCATATTTATTTCACAAATATGTTTTAATCATTTTAGTCAACATGATTTAATCTTACTGTATACATATTTTAATCTTCTCAGTTATGTATTTTGTTTTCAACTTATGATTTCAACTTTACAATTTTACTAGGATAACATGTCTCAGAAAGTGGTATATCTTGGGAATAGCTTAGTATTTATTGTTGATGATATAAATACTTTAGTGAACATGATTTTCTAATGCATTGTGCTTTGGTGAGTATTGTTGAAGAACTAAAGGAAGAATATTATCAAAGAAGAATATTATATTATGCAAAACTTACTCAAGTGTTTACTTGTTTAGGTATGTTGATCTGTTTGCTTGTGCCAAAAAATTAAAAAAAATAAAAAAAGAAGAAGAATTTTCAAATGTTGATCAACTCTAACAAATAAAATAACCAAACCAAAACAGAAAGAGCAAATCACATTTAGATCTGTTTTTTTTTTTAAATGAGAAAATATATACTCTACAGAAAGCTAAAGAGTTGTAAAGGTCTGAACCCATATTTTATTCTCTTCCAAGATTTAAAACTTAAGCATCTTCCCTGTACAAATTAAAACTCGAATTTAAAGTACAGTCCTGTAAATTATCTGAAAGCCATTCTATATCTAGAATTAATCCATGATGCCAATAGTTCTGAATTTCTTTTATATTTTTTCTTTTCCATGAAACTAGTACTATTTCATAATTGGATAATGTTAAATGAATTTTCAGATAATGAGAATTTTGCTATCTATTATTAAAACTGTATACTTTTTTAGAGTGAGTTAGTTGTGTGTTCATAAAAAGCCAAATGGCTACTCTACACTAATTACACAGAAACTAGTCTTTTGTTTTCTAAGCAACTTTAATCAATAAGTACAGACATTCTTAAACTTTGACACTGTTACTGATAAAATGGTAAGCTTTTATTGTCTGTGTTTTTCTACACTCCCAGTATCTTCTCTTTCATAGATATTTTGTTTCCATTTTTCTTTTCTCTGTATTTTTCTCTAGCTTGACTTTCTGTTTTTAACTTTCTTCATGATCTTGCCAAATAACTTTCTCTCTCCCTTTCTTTTGTTTCTCTACCTTCCTCTAAACAATTGTAGGTCACAGTATTGATGAGATGTTCAAAATTCTGGATGCATGTATTTTATACACATGTTCTTTTATAACCCTTTATTCAAATGGAGAATGTACTTTTCTAATATGCATGAATTTCCAGAAACTGTTCTTAGGATGAGAGGAGAAAAGTTTCTTCAGTCCTTCTCATATGCCTCATTGAACACAATACTTAAGAAGTCTCAATTAATACCATTGAAGGCATAATGCTATTTAGAGCGACTATGATGTTTTCTATCTTTCAACTTTTTTTCTGAACTTGTCCAAAATATTTATATATGGCTCTTGATACAGACTTTTAACCACTTTAAATAACAAGCGATATTTTATCAAGTTTGCAGAATTGCTAAATTTGTAGATACTTATGAATTAGTCAGAACTTTTGCAACATTGTGACATCTATTTAGTTTGGCAATAGGCAATTCACTGTGGGTCAAAGTTTTCCTTGAAGTTGTTAGTTTGTCATTATGGTAATAAAAGAAGAAGCTTTACAGAATTCAAGTTGAGGTACACAGGATACTTCACTGAATCCAGCCTCAGGTACATGATGATGAAAATACAGGCTACCAATTCTTAAATACAATTTGCATAAAACTTGAATTAAAAAAAGAACGTGAATTCATACTGCTCAGCTAACCTTGCATGTGGCTTGTTAGCCATTGCATCTACATACAAAGAAATAAAAGTTTACAGATTAAGAAAATTGTATTTTTTATCATCTCAGCCTTGTAATAGACAAGGATAATATTTTCATCATTTTCAACATATTTCCAATTTACGTTGTCAATATATTTTCAATATTTCAGAATAGTTTCAATGTTTTCCTGAACCCATTTTTATTTTTTCCAGAAACACTTCACAAAGCCAAATAAATGTAATTGTTAGAAAAAAAGAAAAAAAAATCCTACTGTTTTAAATTAACCTTACTTATAAAGAAAGCACAAGTTTTGCTGCAATGCGCCTTACCATGGCCTGCTTCTTCCATGGGTCCCATGCTCCGCCTGTCTGATACTTGTATGCTGGATGGTCTTGTGCTTCCCCATTGCTGCTCCAGTGTATAATAGGGTGATATGAAGGAATGCAGAAAACAAGAGAAGCATTGTCACCGAGTCAGCTGCGCGAAGAAGTAACGTGTGTGTGAATGTACAGTACAGGGAGATCTATGAAAGATCCAGTCTATTGCTCCCAAAAGACTCTGTTCCATGATACAAGGAGAATTCAGTTCTTGTTGGCAGAGCTCCATGTCAGTTTGGAAGCAGTAAAAACGACAAGGCTCGCTTTTTAATGTCTTTACTCTTAATACTTAAGTTAACTTTCAAAATTTTTATTTCGCTTCAGATAGGATTGCCCATTAGGTTGTTTAAKAGTAGGTTTTATAGTTARAATGTAATTTAGAATGAATTTAAAGTAATCCAACCATTTACGATKTGCTTGTATCTATCCATTCCTAGTAAAATTTTGAGGAAAGTCCATCTATCTTTTAATGCAGTAGATGACTTTACATGATATTACATGAGGAAGGGCAGAGAATCCCAGTAGATGATGCAATTATGTATAAAATGAGTACTTTTAAATAATGCACACTTTAATATGAAGAAATTAGGTCATTTTCCCACTCCTCCYACAAATATTCAATCTTAACATCTGTGTAAAGAAACAACATTGATAGCGTTATCCATCCTGGTACTAACAGATACTGCCAGTTTTGACAGGTTCATTGTTTACTTTAACAGGTAATTTGTGGACCGGAATCATTTAATTGTTCTGAGTACATAATTACATGTCAGCAATTTCCWATTTAATTAAAATGTACAAATCTGAAGATTAAGAGAATTTTTGAATTATTAATCATTTTTCCACTAGGAAATCTTGTTGCTCTGCAGGAGATTTGTCCAGTGTACAACTATACGTATTTTTTTTCCTTCTCTTTCACAGACAGACAATTTTCCCGCAGAGCCCAATTACATGGGCAGCAGGCAGCAGTTTGTTCAAAGGTAAGGCCTATTAAATAACTTTCTCGGCTTCTCCATTTGCATTCGTGTCAAAATTGCTTTGCAAGAGACTACACTCCAGGTTTAAACTGGTAGAGACAACACTCTCTCCTCTTTTTCTTCATATGTATTTCAGTAGCTCCACGTTTAAGGACCCAGAAAGAGCCAGCCTGAGAGACAGTGGGCACGGGGACAGCGATCAGGCGGACAGTGACCAAGACACTAACAAAGGCTCCTGCTGTGACATGTCTGTTAGGGAGGCACTCAAGATGAAAACTACTTCAACTAAAAGTCAGCCACTTGAACAAGGTGAGTGACGTCCTCCAGTGCTTACTGTGTGGAAAGTCGTATTCATAATCCTAGCAGAACTACCAACGCTCTGTGCACATCGGGCTAGACCGTTGATAATGTATCAGAGAAAGGGCAAAGCTCACCATGATCCTAGACANATTTAATTAAAATGTACAAATCTGAAGATTAAGAGAATTTTTGAATTATTAATCATTTTTCCACTAGGAAATCTTGTTGCTCTGCAGGAGATTTGTCCAGTGTACAACTATACGTATTTTTTTTCCTTCTCTTTCACAGACAGACAATTTTCCCGCAGAGCCCAATTACATGGGCAGCAGGCAGCAGTTTGTTCAAAGGTAAGGCCTATTAAATAACTTTCTCGGCTTCTCCATTTGCATTCGTGTCAAAATTGCTTTGCAAGAGACTACACTCCAGGTTTAAACTGGTAGAGACAACACTCTCTCCTCTTTTTCTTCATATGTATTTCAGTAGCTCCACGTTTAAGGACCCAGAAAGAGCCAGCCTGAGAGACAGTGGGCACGGGGACAGCGATCAGGCGGACAGTGACCAAGACACTAACAAAGGCTCCTGCTGTGACATGTCTGTTAGGGAGGCACTCAAGATGAAAACTACTTCAACTAAAAGTCAGCCACTTGAACAAGGTGAGTGACGTCCTCCAGTGCTTACTGTGTGGAAAGTCGTATTCATAATCCTAGCAGAACTACCAACGCTCTGTGCACATCGGGCTAGACCGTTGATAATGTATCAGAGAAAGGGCAAAGCTCACCATGATCCTAGACARCAAAAGCTTTTCTGTATCACACCCATAATTGATAATGACCTTGAAGCTTCTTAAGATAGGAACTTGACTCTACTCTAGAGGTTCTGATTTTATGGAAAGTTTCCTAACCTTGCCTAATTTAGGTTTGATTAACAAGAAAAATTTGGCATGCTTGATATTTAAGAACATTATGCTATCATTTATATTATAAAATTGGAAACAATTTTAGACAAAAACCTTGATACAGGTTTTATATTTCTTATCCATGTTGGTTTATTTTTAGCTTTGATTGTAGTGTCAAAATAGATTTTTACACTTGCAATAATAGCTAAGACAGATTYGGCTGCTCTGGATTTGCATCTGTGTGTTCTCATAGATACCAAATAAACATGAATTTCTTTACAGTGATACGTGAAAAAGAAATATAAGATACTGTGCATGGATTACCCTTCTGRAAGCTTACTTTTAGTACATTCGGTATAACTTCATAATACTTTTGATGTTTTAGTTATTTCAATCACTGTGAGATATTCACTAATGACTTCTTCAGAGACAGCTAAGATTCTTTCCAGTGTAACACAATGAAGAGATTTTAATGCTGCTTTACATAAAAATAAAAAGAAATTCCACATCAATCAAATTTTATCAACAAATATATGCTAATTAGATTGCTTAAATGTTAGTCTTCAGGATATCAGCAGTATTTATGCATATATAACATATAGTCTTATAGATTCCTTCCAATGAAAGATAACATTTAAACTAAGAGCATGTAGCTTCTCGGTCAGTTAGTGATGGTTCTAAAATACATTTTGCTGCTTTGGAGTAGATGACCTTAGGGAGTCTTCAAATCATATTGAAACTTCACTAGAAACATGCATTCACCTACATGTCAAAATGTCTATGCCTATATATTTAGATGTATTCCAAACAAAAGGAACTTTATATTCATCTTCAAACAATAAGTATATGTTCACATTAAATTTTATATTATATTTAAGGATGACCTTACATAAATCTTTGTTTGCATAATAAGGTTTATACAAATGACTCTTTCTATATTTTACCATAAAAGCTTTCTGGGTAGTGAAACAACTCTGTTTTAACTTATTTTCAACAGAAACAAATGGAATTTTCTCTAGTACACACCCTTCCTGTAGCCTAGGATCATTACTTGAAGAGACTTAAATGGTCATGGGAAAGTGTTGCTCTATGATTGATATAAGCCTTTTAGGCACATTTCATTACTGGTTCTCATTTTATGAATACACAGCACAAACTRGCCCTTTTATGGGAGTTTGTAAGATAAGGAGACCAAGAGGTAACACACTGAATATAGTTTATAAAGCAATATACAGTCAACAAAGTTTGTACATGATGTATGTTGTGACATCCTTATAGTGTATTTTTTAAAATAATAAATCCAGCAAAAAAACCCTAAAAGCTTCTCTAAACATTCACTGCAATACTACAYCTCCCTTCTATCTATTAAGCTGTAACAGTAGTGTATTTGCATATTTTCTTCTGTAGAAAAGGAAATGTCTATCTGATTGTGCTTGAAGATATAAATTATAGTAAAACACTGTATCTTCAATTTCTATATCAAAAGATATTGTCTTAGGAAAATGACTATCTGTCTTAAAAGGTCAAAGTTATTATATATTTCAGCTAGCATTACTCATGAAAAAAATTGCTAACTTATAGGTGAGGTTCCCAATAGAAGTGCCTCCTGGAAAGTAAGTAATTTATACACATTAGTGTGAAATAAACAGCAAGCTTCTTATGAAGCTGAACTGAGGGGATCTCTGGTTCATACCAAGAAGAAAATGAACTTGCTTAAAAAAAAAGAAAGAAAGATTAGCCATAACATTTCCTTTATCTGTGGATCCATTCACTTTGTTTATTGATTACTTTAATGATATACATTTTAATATGTAAGGAATGATGAATGATTTGGAGACATCAAATTAAATTGGACCTGAATGGTGCCTTTACATAACCACACGTAATTAGTACAGTTGGCATCTCTTTTTCTTATCTCTCTCATCTCTACTCTACCTTATCTGTCTGTCTTTCTTCTGTATATCTGTTTTTCTTTCTGGCCATCTAGATCCACAGAAGAGAAGTAGAATTTGCTAGGTTCTTACTACTAAGTAAAAGAGAGGAAACTTTATTAGAATATTAACCAATCTAACCTGAAATATCCAAAAATCTCATAACAGGAGAAAGTAAATGTTATTAAAATGCATTAAATTTTTTGACAGGCTGAAGTTTAATAGTAGAAATATACCTGAACCAAATGTGCACTTTATATAAATTTTGTCTCTAAATGGGAGGATTTGTTCCTGTGGCCATTTCAGTTCACATTGATTGCTGTGATGAAATATCAAGACACCATTAATGAGTAAGTTAATACCTGAGTTGATGCTTACCAGGCTAGAGAAGAAAAATCGACGTACCTGCTCTGCACCAATCAAGCACGAATCACTCACTGTTCTTAGTTAAGTGTTATTCGTTTAATCCCAAGCATTTAACTTTTAAAGCATTTATAAGTAGGTAAGAGTCATTGCTCTCACATTTGATAGAGGTTTATACTTTTAATGCATGCTGGTTATGAGTAGTGAAGGCAGTACTTGAAATAAAATAGTATAGAAATAAGCAACATTGAAAATAGACTTTCAGAGCCTGCTGTTCAGTCCATGTTTTATACAATGTACATGATGAGCAGTACATTCAGAAGACATTAGATATATTGAGCATGTATATAGCAAATTTTGGTCAATATATTCTGATAATTTGTGTGATAAGCAGCATGATAGGAAATGCCACGCATGTGAGTGAGCATGTGTAGAAGACAACTTTCTTTACTGCTGATGACAGCCACGAACAAGTGATGACGTCATGTAGAGTTTAAGTACAAACTCTTAATTTTCAGTACATCCAACAATTCCCAAAGAAAACAAGAATAGAAACGAAATAAAAAGAACTTATTCGCCTATTTGTCTTACAAAATTTATGATAATACTTCATGTAATTTTAGTTTAAAAAAAGTCAGTGCCATATTTCATTTTATATTTYTGTGTCATTTCCTTCGGATTGTTTTTCTGTTTAAATGATGTCTTTCTACAAAAGTAATGTGTTTTCCTCAATTATAGTATTTCAAATTCATAAGCAAATAGCAATTCCAAAAACATTCTTAATACTTCCAAATAGTATTTGCCATGGTAATAATGTTCTTTTTGAGGAAACAGAAACACCTTGAGAGTTTGTTTTTTTGTTTAAATGCCACTTTTTTCCTCCACTTTGGAGTTGTTTATTTTCTTCGTCCATTTGTTCTGCTTCTGGTACTTCTGCATTTTTGCTTCCATCAGCTTAATAATACCAAACACAGAGCACTGGTATGCATTGCCCATTATTTTAGCAAAAAATACTTGAAAGGATTCAGCAGCTAATTGAAGGTGTGATGTACTGTACTGCAGCTGAAGATAGCTTTAAGGATTTTATGTTAATAAAACCTCTAGGAGAAATAAGCTATTTTAGTTTCTTTTACTGTGTTGGAAAAAAATCCTAAAGATTGTTCTTAAGTTCATTTTATTTTGACTGCATTTTGTAACCTCTTTCTGAATTTGTTAAATATATCTCCAAGATGTCCCTTTTAACCTTTATCAAATGATGCAGGTCCATGATTGGATGCATAAGCAGATGATAGACAGATGAGTAATTAGAAAGCCATACACACCGAGCTTGAATAAATTTAATAGCATACGTATGTTGTAGAAAAGTAAATATTTTTTTGTATTATTCAATCAACCATTTTATGAAGAATGGCCAGAAATTGATGAAAGCACATTTTGATTCTTTTTACTTTTATTGGTTAATGTTTTAAGTAATAAATTACTTACATCAAGAGTTAACAGAATACACACAATGCTTTTTACTTTATTTCTTACATAAAGAAAAGCACATAGTTTTATTAGAATAAAGCTCTTTTAAGAGCTTTTGAAACCTACTTACGTTTATGGTTCAGCACATTATTCATACTTCAACGTCTTTATGGGACTCTTTTACTTTTGGGTTTATTTTCAGTAGAAATGCTATACATGACTTTAATGTTAACAATAAGTTTATCATCACAAATGATTTATAAATATTACCTAGAAGAGTCATTTTGTTCTAAGTAGTAAATGGATGCTTTCTTAAACACTTGCCAGCTACCTGCCTGTCTGATGCAAGGTTTGAATTTTCCAGTGAAAGAGAGTACTCATGATTTCTCCATGATTTTCTGAAGTCAACTCAGTAGATGCTAATAGAATACATTTTTACATTGGAATCTTCCTGGCAGCYTCCAGCAGAGGTATTAGTAAGCCAGGCTGCCTGCAGCATCTGCTGACTACAGGTCAAACTCTCACTGACACACAAMTTCTGGCATGAAGACATCACATGTGTGAAAATATGTAGGTGTTTTGAAGAGGTGTGTTACAATTGAGGTTTGGGTGAGGGTTTGGAAAGAGAGTTAAGACTTTCCTGTCTAAGACCAGCTATCTCATCTCCTCAATTGTACCAGGTCTAGGGTGACAAGAGATAGTGAGAATCTGCATTCATCTGTGGTGCTGGCTATGAAGAGACTGTGGGTGGGTACCAGTGAGAGAAGTTCCTGGAATCTAGATTACAGTGAACACTTTACATAGATCCTGGCAGAAATTAGGCAGATGAAAAGCAAAGAGGCTCACCCCAATTCTAAGAGTAAGGTGCCAGTGCCAGATAAGGAAGACACAGTCAGGCACTGGCTCTGTGGCAGAAGCCATCCATTCTACTCCATGTTTCTCCTTCAAACTTACTTTTCCATTTAATTGTGCTAATATTTAGGGAAAGTATAATTGGAACCTGGGTCATGAGAACATCAAACTAGATTTTAAAACGAGAGGGTGATCCTTGACCTTCATTGTCAGCTATAGACTTCATCTAGAGTGAACCAGTTGACTCTACTCTCTAAGGGCACGGTGGATCCCCTGGGCATGCATATATATATGCATATTTATATAAATAAATAAATATATATATATATTTATATATATGCATATATATATATATATATATGCATGTTCCTTTTCTGGTGATAATGCATGTGGGGACTCTGGAGACTTACTTAGCAATGTCTGGAAGTAGAATTCCTCATTTCTAAAACACATAACTAGGCCTGAATTAGAGGTTTTTATCATGGGGCCATGAATRGAGGTATTTGAGGGATAGAAATGGGACCACTAAGCAAGTTCCCAAACTGAAAACACCAGCAGTTTCTCCATCAGCCTGCGCAGGAACATTTGGAAGATGACTGAGCCATAGGATTGATTAGGAGTGGAACCTGAATGCCCAAGACACAATTCACATATCAGATCATTCCCAAGAAGAAGGAAAGAGAGGGCCTTGGTCCTGGAAAGACTTGATGCAGCAATGTAGGGGATTACCAGGACAGAGAAGTGGGAGGGGGTTGATTGGGGAATCAGAGGGAAGAGGGGTTATGGGACTTATGGGGAGGGGGGAACCTGGAAAGTGAAAATCATTTTGAATGTAAACAAAGAATATAGGAAAAAAAGGAGTGGAACATGTACTTGACCTACTTTAAAAATTCCCTGTAACTGGAACTGCAGTCAGTCTAGCACTTCTGCTGTTCTGCTCTATGTTACCATTTCTGTAGGCTGACTCATAACAAAACCCCTTACCTCTCCTTCCCATGGGGGCAGAAGAAAATGCACTTCCACACAACAAGAGGAGATGATGACCTAGTCCTGTCTCTCAGCAGACGTTTCCCAGTCTATGATGCTAATAAAAAAACTCCTTAACAACAAATTTATCTTAAGAAGGAAATAGAAGAAGAATGAAAAGGAGCTGTTGAATATTTAATGTTAAAAAAGTCACATACAAAATATAAAAGTCATTACTTCCTCATAATTCACCTAAGTGACTTTTTTCAAAATCATATTGTTTGTGAAGTCTTGTGAGAACTTCGTAGCCATGTAAGATTTTCTGAAGCCATTTTTATCCAGCAGCATGTCAGTAGCCCTAAACTCCTTAGATGCCTTCTAGAGATTTCAGAACTCACCTTGTCTTCTCTTGTATAGGAACATAACATTCAGCAAGTTGTGCATGTTACAGTTGGTTTTTGCTTGTTTAATGTTATAGTCATGCTGTAGTTCAGATAAGTTTCAGTGAATCTCCTTTCTTCACTACAGACATCTGCTTTTACTATCCAGCAGCTGATATTATGTAAACATATTTTATACTTCATGTTCGTTGCTTATTCTAAACACTAGTATAAATATTGGAATGATTTCTAATAGAATCAATATCATTTGGAGAATTTCTTTCTTTAGTTATTATAGAAATGGTCTTTCTTGAACAGTTCACTCCMAAATTTTTATTCACTTAGATTTATCCAAAGCCAAAAGTATAGAATTAAATTTCTCCAAATCAAAATTGAATTTCTCCAAATCCAAAATGATTACATTTCCTAAATATCCCCCCAAAAGCAACAACATTTACTTTTATGTGTTTTTAAAAATAATATTTTACTAATATTTAGTACTTTTTTAGAAATTAGGGACATGCATTTACACTATAAATATTCAGGATGAATTTTACCTTTTTAATTAAACAGCAATAAAATAATTTAATAAAGATAATACTATACCCACCCCCTAAACTTTTGTAGTTTTTTTTTTACTTTAATAATGTAGTTTTGGTATTAGAGGTTTTCTGATTGTTAATCATTACTACCTTTTCAATCATTAAGGTTAGGTGTAAAGCTTAAATGTAACTTGTATTGTGATAAGATGAATTCACTAGTCATAAGGGGAGTAGCACAGGTGATTGTACTTTTAGTTTTATAATTGTCCAGGTTGCAGCTCTTTTTATTCTACAAATTCCTGTAACACACAATTGAAATTTCACTCTCTAATAGGCACATCAGATTTGTGTAGAACTCTCTATTCCTTATGAAGGATATTTGAAGATGTAGGCAGTTAAATTTTACAACTCTATTGTGCACTCTAGAATATTTAGTATATACTAATTTCCAAGTATAATAAAATACATTGTTCTAGATACAGCCATTGATACTCCGGTAACATTTATCACCAATCACCGAGACTGTGTGCATTTCCTCTCTGTTTACAAGTTTTGCAGTTCTTTTCCCAACATTTGGTCCCTCATAGTTAGGAATGTAGAGGAATGCCGGATGTAGAGGAATTGCCATGTATTTGGTTGCTTGCTCATCCTGTTAACAGAGAATAACTCTACCAATGGGTACGGAGATGTATTAATGTCTGGACTGTGTCTTCAAAAGCTTTTGCTATTGAAGAGAAATTAGCACATTAGATATTAGAGAAGTAAGTTTTATGTCCACATGAAAATGTTATTTTGGAAGGGAAACCTAGCCCAGATTAAAGTTTCTGAAGATTCTGTGAAGTAGGAGACATCTGAGCAAATCCTTCTGCTAACCCGGCAGAGTGAAAATGGAGGAGAGGAGGGGACAGGACACTCTGTGTAGCACAGATGAAATCAAGCAATGTGTGAGAAGATACTTTTAGGAGCAGGTGGGTGGGGAAGTGTGTGTTGGAACCGCAGGTGAGACTGGAGGGCTGGCAGGAAGCTCAGGGACATGATGGATGATGGATGATCCCTGGATCGCCAGGAGGTAATAGCTCAAACTTAAAACATTCTGCCATTGGTTTGGGAGACAGAATGGAAGGGGAAAGTGCTGTCGGGGCAGAAGGAGGAGGCAGGGATGGCCACAGCACAGAAGTTTTGGTGCCCACGTTAGAGCCATAGCAAAT
>BDUI01000383.1:149084-169167 GCA_002335545.1 Apodemus speciosus | reverse complement strand
AAAATTATACTTATATATAAGGTATATAACTGTATATTATGTATATTATGTCATACAAATATAAAAAGTATTTTTTGTGGAAATGAATATCTTTAGAGAAATAAATGGCTTTTAATAGGGTCTTGAGTGTGGACTCTGACAATGCAATAAAAAGTTATTTAAAATGTGCAAGTCTGCAGGTAGAATAATCATACCATCAAAGGGCTGGTCATGTAGCCAATGCTAGTATAGCCTAGAAATGGCAAATAAGCAGATTGGCTTACACAAATGGCGGAATGCAGAGACAAGATTAGAACAAAGGAGCTGTTTGTATCCTGACTGCAGAGCAGCTTTCACTGCCTGATTGTGGAGTGTCAACCTGATTTTATTGGTAGTTTAAAAACTTTATTTTGAGTTGAGCTACTTAAACAGTAGTCTTAGAACTGGTTTGCTTGCTAATGGTAGACCAGAGCAGATGGTTGGAATGGAAAAGAGTCCATAGCCATTAAGACCATACATTAGGTTACAAAAGTACAGAGCTCTCATCACTTCTTCCTTATTTTTTAAACTTGTGTGTACTACAGTTTTATTCTGAATAAATAGTATAATTTCTAAAACATAATGAATAACCCAATAGTATTTATTTCTGTTGGTTGAAAATACTCAAACTTGATTTTTTTTCATTTCATTTCTTTTCTCATAAGAGAGATGATGCTACTACCTTAAATATATATTCTTTAGTGTAAACCAGGCTAGCCTGGTAAACAACCTACTTGCCTCTCCTTCTTTAGTACTTGGATTAAAAGCATGCAACCACCATGCCCACCCTAGATATAATATTGATGGAACTTATAAAGGATTATAAGTTCATAATATTGTAAACCTAATCAGATAACAGAACAGAACATATATTGGGCATCTACTGTAAAATGCCACAGCAAGTACTTTTAACTCAATGCTTCCTGCAACAGGATATGCTGCCACTGGCCTTTGCAGATTAAAACTCTGAGGCCAAGGAACCCTTTCCTGAATCATTGCCCACAGCAGAGCCTCACGTGTGACAAGAGACCTCCATCCTTTCAGTGTGTCCTACTTACTTACTCACTGATTTCAATAATAGCATGAAAGGCAAGTTTGGAAGTCAGGAAGAGTAGTAATTCCAAGTTAAAAATAGTCTATGGCACTTTAAAAAATGCATCTGATTTCTATCAACACATAGAAGTATGAAGGGATTTTTCAGTATTACCTATAGTCATCTGATTTACCTTTGTTTATCAGAATCATCAGACATTGATTTATTTTGCCTAGTATAAAGCACAAAGTTTTAAGTCTGTGGTTTGCTTTTGCCTGTTTTTGTTGTAGGTACTGTCTTCACATGCAGAACCTTTTACAATAACCTGGATGGGACTTCTGCTAATTTGAAGGCAATAAATAGAATCTGCTTTAAAAATAGCATATGTATTAAGTTTCACCATTAGCGGCACGATTATGATAAATTAGCTACTTACAAATATATTGTGTAAATCAATTTTACTGCCCTTGTTTGAAAATTGACTTCAGTACATGGTACTCTACATGTATTTAAAAATGGTCAGCCTTGAAAACATATATAAAAGTTACAAAAATATTGAGCATGTTATGTTTAGGAATATATATATATATATGTATATGTATGTATGTATGTATACACACACACAGGAATGTATGCTAACAGTAATTAGTGAATAAAGAGGTCATAAATTTTGGAAGAGAGCAGATATTAGAGGGTTTGAACGCAGGAAAGGGAAGGGGGAAATGATTTATCAGAATTTCAAAAATAGATGAAAACATGTCCAAAGGAAAAGAGGGAAATAAGTTCAAGTTCAAAACACTTCAAGTTCATGCTCAGTGCCTCCGCACGGAAGTGCAGCTGAAGGACAAATTAGAACCCTGTCGGGATCTTTGCTTCTTACCACTCCAACCCTGGCAGTGTCACAGTTCCATTTCCAACCTGCCCCAGCCAACTCTTGATAGCTTTCAAATACCTTGGCATTCCAGTCAGTGACAAACACAAAGCCTCTTTTCCTCTTCTCTCCTCTCCTCATTGACCTCACTGCAGGTGGTCAGCCCCACCGAATGTTTGAGGGACCRCAATTCAGGACACTGAATGCTGGAGTTTTCCAGATGTCTGCCTTGAAATTGACTGAAAACAGCAGCATGTTCTGTGTGAAATCTCTTTAGTAGTATACTGTTATTTTCTAAAAACAAGGCTTTCCAAGCTCCAGTTGTTAGAACATAAGTCTTCTCTTGCATTTGCTTTTTTGACTTGTTATATTAATTTTTGTCATATTCTTTGCCATGCTCATACTTGCCAAATATGCATATTATTTTTGATATATTTATTTATATTTGTCATTATTAGTTGAATACCAAACACTTCAAAAGCTTTTGTAAGTTTAAAAGTAGCCAGGATTCACAGAGTAGAATTGTCTCAAATACATTGTGATGTGCATGGACCACGTTTCATATCCCTGGAAAACTTGTTCTTGAAACTACAAAATATATAAACAAATATAGAATAATGGATTTTCACATAAACCTTCTCCCATGAGACGATTCAAATACATTATTTATCATTCTAATTATTTTGCAGTCACATGCTAATATTTTATTAAACACTGTTTTATAACTACATGAAGTTTTAAAAATTAAGTAAAAAACAACCCTCTTAAAGCTATAGGGCAAGTAAGTTATTTTATGTCATAGGTACGTATTATGCTTTTTATAAAGAGAATTTAAATACTTTCCTTAATTAGTTTTAGAAATGTCGATTTATAAGTAAAAACATATGCTTTTTCCCACCCAGTAAGTTGGTTACATATTCATCCCCAATTCATTTGAAAATTGGGAACATTTGTTAATGTTTTCCTTTTTTGAACAGATAGCTTTTGGTTTCTTCAGAGGAAACGAAGCTTTGCCTGATGTCAGTTCAATCATGTCAAACCACTCAAACTCACTTTAATGATACAACAATGTCATTAATACTACCTGGAGGGGAGTTCAGCTGCATCATGAGTGATTTTAACAAGAAATCAAATTATTACATGCTTTGATTCAATGTCACAATGAAAGTCAACTTGAGTCACTACTATGTTACTAAAATTCCTTATGATTGTCAAAGACAAATAGTTAGCAGTTAATACACTTTATTTATTTAGCAGACTAGTTTGTTTTCTTCACTGTAGGAGTGTATCATTTTGATTGTGTTTTAAATGCATGATCTATTTAAATAGAGAACAACATCATACTAAGTGAGGTAACCCAGTCTCAAAAGAATACCCATGGTATGCACTCACTGATAAGTGGATATTAGCCTAGAATCCTGGAACACCCAAGACACAATCCACATACCAAATGTTGTCCGAGAAGAAGGAAGGAGTGGACCCTGGATCTGGAAGGGCCAATGCGTCAATGTAGGGAAATACCAGAACAGGGAAGTGGAAAGGGGTGGATGGGGGAACAGGGGGAGGGAAAATGGCATATGGGAACTTTAGGGGGCAGGGAGCCAGGAAAAAGGAAATGAAATGTAAATAAAGAATATATCCAATAAAAATACATAAATACATAAATACATACATACATACATACATAAATAAATACATAAATAAATAGTGAACAAGAGAAAAGTATCTAGAAATAATTGTGTTATGTCTGAAGGGAAGTTTTTCTGATTTTTTTCTGTATATCAGAGTTTATTTATTCCTATCTTCTCAAGTGTGCCTTGCGTTGAGGTTTTCCATAGCAATTTTTTGAGGAACAGGTTACAGGCAATAGGGATGGATAATAGTGATGCAAATAAGCCTAATCTCTGCCGTTTTCTGCTCATTTTCCTCGTTTGGTATGTTTGATGATCAAAGTTATTAGAACATAGTGGTTGGTTTCACACTGCTTTTAAAAATATAAATCATGCAAAACCCGAACACATCAGACCATTTATGTGATCCCAGAGAAGGAAGAGAGTTGATAGTAAASGCCCRAGGAGGGGGAGAGGTGGSTTAGAATGACTACCAGGATGGGGAGGGGTGCAGGGTTTGCAAATGAAGTATCTCCTCCATTTTCTGTAGATAAAACTTAAATCAAAAATATGTTGAAAACCATAACAAAATATATTGAAACCAAACTGCTTAGAACTTTGCTTTTAACTTAACTGAACATTTTAATAATCAGGAGAAAATTACTGAAAATCTTGGCAGACATAACACAATTAAAGCTCCCACTTCTGAAGATGTGTTCAACGACTACACAGATAAATTTAGGAGGCAAATCCATTTTAAAGGGACCACCGTAAGTTAGAAACTCTTATATAAATTGGTAAAGACCAGAGATTGTGTGGCAGCTATTGTGAACAGGAGGAAACACTAGAAACTGGTCCTAAATAACTAACAATGATGCAGGTGTGTGGAGGCAGTGTTGAGAGTTCTTCAAAGAGACTGAGAAGGCATTCTAGGTATGGGATAGGGTCTTAGAAAAACAACAACCACAGAAGCCAGTTGTCTAGTGATGTCAAGATYCTTTTATCTTGAACTTGMGAAATGAACTTGACATGGGGAGTGAGTTTTTAAAAGAAGGAATTCATCATAGATTCACAGGTGAGAGCTTGAAGCGGTCAGTCTAGCTGTCCCAGCAAGGAGCAGGTGTCACATGCTGTATTTACCCCATCATGGTCATTTCCAGATGACTGTGCTCTTGGACTGTCAGCAGGACAGCCGACCTGGAGGCAGAACAACTAAACACATCCAGCATTTCTGGTTTCCTGCCAGGACAAAACCAAGGACATTTCCAGATTTTGGCCCAGAACAAGAATCAGAACGGCTCATGTTGGAGGTCACTGTCACTAAAATTGCCTCTCCGGTTTTTATCTCCTGTTCTCATCAACAATATTTGACAAGCCTCTGGTTATGAACTTACAGGAGAAAAATGTCTGGGTAATTTAGAGAGGAAATTTGGGACATGATGAACTGGATTCGGAATGGGGAAATAGCATATGATCTTCAGCTCAGAATATACAGTTGCTGATTGGTTTAAACAAGATAGGCTAAAAGCAGATGTATTTGGATTTGTGAGGTTAAAGRAACCTTAACTTCCTACAAGGATATTCTGAGATTAGATGATTTAAAACTTCTTCAGAAGTGATCAAGAAATCCTGGGATTTTGGACCTGGCTATCACTGCTCTACAGCTTTTTTTTGTTATGATGATGAGACTATTATTTAAAACCATTTTCTTAGAAATGCATAGTAAGCCATATCAACCCAACACTAGGCTATGAACCCATCAGAAATCTGTCTGTCAAATACTACTTACTATAGTAATCTAAAGTAAAATACATTTAAATTTTGGGTTGATGGAACACAATGAAGTTTTAGGGAATCAACTTTTATTTTACTTTCATTAGTAGTTCTACTTTTTATTATTAAAARTGATTTTGAGTTTTGTATTTCATAGGTGGMAARTGAGCTACTTTAGAACCCACTGAAGAAACTTCARTGGCTGTAATGTTGGGTTAGGAAGTGGCCCCMAAAAAAAGACTAACCTTGACTTTGGAGAGGGAGCTGACATGATTCACATGTGTGAATTAATCCATGCAACAGGGATYTGAAATGTTCTGATTAAAAGCTCATCGTAAATGAAATCTCAGTTAGAATTAGACTTTCARTTTATAATGTTGGGTAGGTCCTTGTGATTATTGCTTTTCTYCTTTATTTCTTTAATGGATARACAAAATGTGCTTATGTATCAGGAGTACCATACAATGTTCTGATATCTGCCACATAACATACTGTTCAAATAAGAATATCTATTATCTCCTGAAAATATTAGTGTGTGTGTTTGCAATTCTATTACTTTTGTTATATATTTTGTGAAACRTACAGTATATTATCATTACCAGTATCCATTCTAGTTGGTAGAATTCCACAGCATATTCTATCAGTGTTACTACCCACTAACCTATCCACCTATACTCTCAGCTTACCGAGTTCCAGTCMCTGKTTTTCTGCCRGCATGGTTCATTAAGGAAGATGACACTTCATYTTAAAAAATCCAACTGCAGTATCAGAACAGTAGTTGTGAAGAATGTCTTTGGAAAACAAAGAGTTAAAAAATAGACTTTCATTTCAATAGTGTAGGCCTCTATCATATCTTCCATCCAGATATGATACAACTTATACTATCAGAGCTACAATTTCAAAACTACAATATATACCAATTTTGCTGAAATGGGGAAAAGTAAGTACACAGCACTCCTCACTAAGGATGAATTGTCCCCTTGTTCACTATATGACAAAATCATCTAAGGTAGAGCAGGGTAGGGGCTCCAAATCTGGGGTTGGGTGCTCAGATGAATCAGATGTTGGTCCTTCTAGCACCTGCAAGAATTTTATGATATTGAGTATTTATCAAACTGCACAGATTGRGTTAATTTGTATCATTAATGCTATAGTTTGATGTAAGCTATTTTGAAGCTCTTTTCTGATTTAAAAAATATGAATATATAATAGAAGTATTCCTCTATACTCATCGCAGATTCTGCAACATTTAGAGATGGGGGAATCYACTTGTATAAGTATAGTAGCAACAGCCCTAGACCAGCCCATGTATGTTCTKTGGTATTTTGCTTAGCCTCTGGGAGCTTTGAGCGGTCCAGGATAGTTGATACTGTTGTTCTTCCAGGGGGTTGCAATCCCCCTCGATTCCTTCCAGGGGGTTGCAATCCCCCTCGATTCCTTTCCCTAACTCTTCCAGAGGGGGTTCCTGGCTCAGTCCAATGGTGAGCTGTGAGTATCTGCATGTTTTAGTGACGTGCTGGCAGAGCCTGTCAGAAGATAGCCATGCTAGGCTCCATTTTGCAAGCACATCTTGGAATCAGCAATACTTTCGGAAGGAGTTTGGTGCTTGTGCATGGTGGGATGGAGCCCAAGTTGGGCCAGCCTCTTCATGAAGTTTCGGCTCCATTTTTATCTCTGTATTTCCTTTACACAGGAACAATTCTGTGTCAAGAATCTTGATAATGGRTGGATGGCCCCAGTTCCCAAATGCAGGCCATGTCTGTTCATTGAAGGTGGTCTCTTCAGGTTCCATCTCCTCACTGTTAGGCTAATCTAGTTATATTTGCAAATAACACACTGCTAAAGATAAATCTTACGACAGCATCTCTTTTTGTTTCTCCAAGATTAGATATCTTGAAAAAAATTGCTGTTTGAAACTATTAATATTTTAGTTCTTGATAAAACCGAAAACTACTCAGGAACCTAAAACAAATTAAATTCCTCAAAAGTAGGCCAGTAAGCTAAAAGGAATTAAGAAATAAATATAATTTGAATTCATAAATCATGTATTAAAACAAGTATTTTAGCATGAAATACTTATCCTAGTCAACTTCAACCTCAATATTTTATGTTGTTTTCATTATTTGGAAAAAAGTGTTTTTTATTACAAATTCGTCTGAGGGTTCCTATATAGGGATTTGGACAAGATGTCTTTTATCTTACAAGAATGTTAAGAACTCATTTAAAAAGTTTAAGATTTGGATATGACAGTTAAAATATTTTTAAAACTATGACAATAATATGCACAAGCATAAATTTATTTTGTCAAACTATGTTAACTGAAATCAAACCAAAGCATACAAAGTTTAACAAAATTATGAATTTCTAACATGTGAAAGTGTTTTGTGTGTATCTGTGGCCAGAGCTTATGACATCTGACAAAGAACTGAAAATGCTCATGGCAAGAATGATATCACAATGACTCATAAACACAGACCTTTCATTGTAGCACTTATATTGTGATATTAATCATGTCTCCTTTAGCTATACCTTAAACACTTTCCACTGTGATCCAAGCACGAYATGTATACTAATTGCATTACAGCAGCTTTATGCGTGCCCTTCATTTGACACGATAGCTGCATAACCTTTGAAAATTGTGTCCCTTGTGGCTTTGAAATGCAGTATCAACATTTGGGCGAAAGCATTTTGCAGACATTTAACTTAAACGCATTTGAGTTAAAAATTACATCCCCAGAAAGCTGGTGCAGTATATGTTCTCATCTGCTTTCTCTCTGGGTGTCTCATTATCTCACAAATCTTGGCTTATTTACTTCTCAATCCATTAGTCATTTGATCTCCAAAAAGCGAGTATAGAATGATGAAAATGAGATACTTAACTATTTCAACCAAAATACTATTACTCGATGAGAAATGAGGCAAGGACTTGCTTATTTGAATGAACTTCAAATATTAATCTTTAGCTTTTCATCTCTGAGAGGAGGATGGTCATGTGCACTTTATTGTCCCAACAGTACATTTTTGATGGTGAAGAGAATATTTTTAATAACTCACTGTAGCTTATATTTCAAGACAAGCCCAAACTTACTGTCACCCTAAGACATAAATGGGGTAATTAGCAACTTCATGGTTAAGCCTTACTACAACAGAGAAATAAAGCACGAACTGAAAAGAAAAGTCTTCTGTTTTGTTCACCAGTGATCGTTTTTTATATAAAAACTTTTACCATTTTTATTTATTTTTAAAATAATACATGTCATATTTATTATACATGGATTTAATATGTGCACAATCAACTGAAGTTTGATAGCTTTATACAAATACATAATACATATAGCATTATGTATTTTCCTTCTGAACGAAAAAGAAGTAAGAAAGATCAAAGAGAATCCATATGAAAGAAGATCACTTAATTTTAAACCCAGCTTTATAAGGTCTATTTAGAGCAAATATCTGCTACATATAGGAAAGTATATTGTTGCTAGATATTTTGGTTTTCCTCGATCATTATAATAATGTGTCATAACCTGATAAAGGCATTTGAGTCTTTTAATTCAAAGCAAACCTAGATTTGACTATATATAAAACTGCGTCTTCTATTTTGAAAGTACAGTTGAGCTTATTAAATTTTAATACCAGTAAACCAATTTAAGATGACTTATGGTTTAATAAATGCCAATGAGAACAGGAAGTTAAAAGGCTTATAAAAATCAGGAAGATAATTTTAACTTGATAATGTTTCATGGTGTGGACTGACAACATTTTCTCTTTATCATCAGTTCTCAGTAGACTGACATTGATATTTAGCATTGTTATGCTCTAAATAACAATTTWATGCATATTTCTAAATTGTATGTTGTGTAATGGAGAAGGTAATGAGGAATATTTAAGTTTTCAGCCATTCCCAGAAAGCATTCTGATGATTTTAAGTGATCTCTGTATAAGTTGATACTTATTCTGATACCTTTTCATTCTTTCAATAGTATAATATTCTCAGGTTAAGTTGGATGACAGTACTGACCTATTCTCACTGAAATAAGGAATAGGAAATAAAGCTTTCCCATGAAGGTGAATTAAGGTAACTAGAAACCGGCTCAGCTACTTTTGTAGTAATTTAAGTGTTTTAGTATATAAAAGTTACATCTACATCATAGAATTTTAAAATGTATTTCACATCTTTATTGTGACATTTCTTTAAATACAATATGAAAAGATACAATGTTAAGTGCAGAAGAGAAGATGAAACAGAAGTTAATTTGCATTTAACAATCTTTCATTTACTTTAAATCAATTACAGCTGTTTTTCCTTTTTCCTACCTTTTCAGGATCCTTTTCAAGCATTTTTATTTAAACGGAAGGAAGAAATTTCTCATATAATGTACCAAGCTTAGGTTACAAAACTAAATCTCAGTGTCAAATTTACTCTTTACCCCCAAACAAATTATATACACACGTAATACTCATTTAATAATAGCATCTATATAATATATTTTGAATTGATAATTATTTGAGTTTGTGTTATGGATAAATGATTTCTACATTCATTTCTCTCATGTACAGAAACACCTATGGGAAGGTTAAGGATTTCTTCAGTTGAAAATAAATGATACAAATCTCTCAGCCTTTTAGCCTAGAGGATTCTGTGATATCATGATATAATCCATGAATTTTAATATGCACATTGATAAAGTAAGATTCCATATGATTTCCCTAACATAATTATTGAATTTTGGAAATATGTATATTTTCATGTATTATTTTTAAGATTCAACATATTTTAAGGGGAATTACACATGGATCATAGTGAGGATAAATTATATATAAACACATACACACACACACACATATATATAATTTGCAATGAGGAGTGAAATCAAATTACAGGGGAACTTATTATTTGAAACTGATAAGATGATAAGAGGAGTTGAATATTTATACATCATTTTATTTCAATGAAATATTTTCTTAAACTACCTGAGTTTTTTTTTACTTATTTTTCTCATGTGTATATATAATTTGTTCTTTTGAAGTGTGTGTGTGTGTATGTGTATGTGTGTGTGTGTGTGTATAATTTTGTTTTTAGAGTGTGTATATTACCTGAAAAAAACAAATCTAAATATGTTATCTTAATCTTTTGAACTTTAAGTTTGGGGACTGTAATTCTTCCAGTATAACAATGCAAATTATGTCTTCATAAACTATAGGAAAATGAGTAGAGATACTTCCAATTCACAAGTTGTGGGTGCATAACATTCAGAGACAGCATTGTAATACTAGATGAGGTACCTTTTAGCTAAGCTACGTTAAGAAGGGCATGTAAGAAACTTTGAAAAATGCAGGTTGAATATTTGTGTCCATATATATATATGTATATATATAAATGTATTTTTGTAGCATATATATACATATGTATGGACTACAAAATAAACAACATGTATATATATATATATGAACTACAAAACAAACAATATCACATACATATTTATATAAATATATAGGTTAATACAGTATAGCAATAATACGGAGTATATGTAGAGAGACATCATATTAGGCAGGATGAGATGTTTCCTAGATTGAAATAAAATTGTGGGCTTATGCCATCTTCCAATCTAAACTTTCCAAGGAGCTGAGTCTGTAGGCATCTGATGTTGTGCCTTGCCTTGATATTTATATTTCTATCTAGATTCAGTTATATATAAAACAAAATTATTTCTATCTTTATACTGAAAAAGGTGTACACTCGTCAAGATGTAAGCAACCAGCAACAAGTAAATTACTTCATGCATGAGAATGTTAAACTGTTTTCTTGGCCAAAGATAGTGTTCGGGTTTGTTTTTGCTAAAATACTATATCTTTGCAATACTTTTTAGAGATACGATAACCACTACCACAGCAAACTCATCTATAACCATTATGTCAGCAATATCTTGAATACATATAAACAGAATTGCATAAATCCCATGATTATTGAATGTGCAATGATATTTTGAGACTGTAGACTTTCTGCCTGTTATTATTATATACAGAAGTTTCTTCTATTAGTTAAATGTCCAGAAACTAAAGAAAATCAGAGGTTAATGGTTGCTTTCAAAATATAATCTGTGTGAATTCATTTAATACTCTTCTTAGTCTTCAAAATACAAAATTCAATGCTAACATATATTATATATAGATACATATCATTTATATATATGCAATATATATTTCCTATTCTCTGTAAGTAGAACCTTTGCTTCTGAAGCAATCATTTTACTTATTTATTTTTTGGAATTTCAACCTTTCCTTTTCTTTTTCCATGCAAACTATAAAAACAGTTACAGTATGTTATAATGTGACTGTTTCAATTTGAAGGTCTATTTTTTCCTCAGTCCTCAGAGAGGTCCTATGTAGGCCATTGCCTRTTGTACAGATGTATCTCTATGGGTCTCAATCCTGTGGCAACTCTTATGTGCCCAAGAAGCTGGGTCAGGATGGTCCCATCAGTCCCTGATGAAGCCTAGCCAGATAGTGGTCCTTTGTGCTACATTGACCATGCTGTTCGGTTTCACTAACCTCCCTGCTGAAGTATGGCTTCTAAATTAGACATTGGTTTNAGAACCTTTGCTTCTGAAGCAATCATTTTACTTATTTATTTTTTGGAATTTCAACCTTTCCTTTTCTTTTTCCATGCAAACTATAAAAACAGTTACAGTATGTTATAATGTGACTGTTTCAATTTGAAGGTCTATTTTTTCCTCAGTCCTCAGAGAGGTCCTATGTAGGCCATTGCCTRTTGTACAGATGTATCTCTATGGGTCTCAATCCTGTGGCAACTCTTATGTGCCCAAGAAGCTGGGTCAGGATGGTCCCATCAGTCCCTGATGAAGCCTAGCCAGATAGTGGTCCTTTGTGCTACATTGACCATGCTGTTCGGTTTCACTAACCTCCCTGCTGAAGTATGGCTTCTAAATTAGACATTGGTTTTTTTTTTTTATAGTAAGCGAAAGTCTCAATATAGTAGAATTCTTGGAAGTCTTCTACAACTCCCCCCACCCAAAGAAAAGCAAAATATTGTATTTCTTCTTGTAAATAATTTAAACTAAAGCATGCAAAAGGGAAGTCTGGATTTTCTCTTTCATACTACAGAAAATATGCTATCAACCAGTGATATCAAGTAGGTTGATAAACACTACACAAATATTTGTAAAAAGGATAAAAAAAAATCACAGTCTTTTAAATTGTCACCTCTCATGGAGCACTTTGAGCTGAGGTGGTTCCAAAAATTAGGATTTCATAGACGTCCAATCAAGGTAAAACTGAGATCAAATACAATTATAAGAATGAAAACAGAACACTGGAAGAGAGAGGGGAGAAATGGAAAGGAAAGCAGAGGAGGAAGGAAAGGAATTTTTCTAAAGATAACTTGCCTTCATTGTGTGTTGGGGGAGGGGGTGTCCCCAATGGAGGAATTAGAGAAAAGACTGAAGGAGCAGTAGGAGTTTGCAACCCTATAGGAAGAACAACACTATCACCCAATCAGAACCCCCAGAGCTCCCAGGGACTAAGCCACAAACCAAGGAGTACACCTGGCTCTGCCTGCATATGTAGCAGAGGACAGATATGTCAGACATCAATGGAAGGAGAGGTCCTTGGTCCTATGAAGGTTTTATAGATTTCCCCAGTGTAGGGGAATAAAGGGCAGGAAGGTGGGAGTGCGTGGGTTGGTGGAGGAGCACCCTCATAGAAGCAGTAGGAGTAGGAATAGGAGAGGTGGTTTTCAGGAAAGGAGGAAACTAGGTAAAGGGATAGCACTTGAAATGTAAATAAATTAAAATAAAATTAAAATAAAATTTAATAATAGTTTAATTTTATTTTAGAGGATATCAATATTTTAATTTATTTTGTAGTAATARTCAATGTTTTCCTCAGAAAAACAAACCCATTTTGAATGAGACAGTTGTGATGAATGTAAACCAGTGAACTCTGGCGTGTAAAATAATATCATGTTTCCCAAGTGTCTATTTCCTAGCAGGTCTAAAGCCTGCTATACTACCAATGCTCCAACCTGCTCACAAAGAGATCAGGTGCAGTGGGCATTCTCAAAATGCTGCCTCTGCTGGGRCTTCCGTTTTGTAAGACGAGTAGATAAGGAGCAGAAAACCCAAATCCTCTGAGCCCACAATATGCTGATGCATAGGAAAGGATTTTACCTATTTAGACTTGGGATCTTTTTTTGAAATCCAGACCTATTATCAATTGCCCTCTCCTTCAAGATGAAGTTCAAATCTACTGATACATAGGAAAGCAATAGTAAACTCTATAATTCTATTAAGTGGATGCTGATATAAGAATTTTTGCTGATAAGAAGAAATAAAGGCAGCTAATTCGTGTTTGCTCCACAGCTCATACCTTGGTGTTTAGACAACACACAATAGACAACAAATAGAAATAAATTTTTCTGTTCTTCATATATTAAAAATTTAAAAATCTATATAAATGATATTTTAGATATAGTGCTTAAAGAAAAATGATTGTGTAAGAAGCACAGATAAAAGGATTTTCTTCAACATAAAATGGTAGTTATTTCTGATAGGAATGCAGATTTATAATTTTTGCAAACAACAATTTGAAGGAAATTACTATCCTGGTTGAAATTCCTTTTAGTTAATATTTTGAACCCCATCTAAAGGTGTATTCTGGAAACATTTATGTATTTCACAATGTTAACAGTGAATTAAGCATATTTTTATCATTAACACCAGATAAAAGATGTTAATGATTCCCTCTTTTAAGCAAGACACATGATTTTACACATCTTGGATATCGACAATAGAAATTATAAGAGTATTATACATTGAACAAGTCACAATGAATATAAAGCACTCTCTCCTCTCTTTAAATTACAGCACTGCTGCTGAAATATTTGTCTGTTAGAAGTGGGGAGGCAGTCAGGAATGGCAGAGCAGCAAGAATCTGCACTTTCGTCCCTCCCACAGCCAGTTGACTGGCACCCAGCAAACTGATAAATTCCCACTTGGTTTGTTTTAAGTAATTTTTAAATTATTTTGTATTTTGAAGGAGATGAGGTGGTTACTAAGAAACTATTGCTTCAAGTGTGGTCATGTGCTTTTCCTAATGCAGGAATTTGAGATTTAGGGACAGTCTATGCATTTTTGTGTCTGCTGGCACTTTGTAATGCCTCTCTGCTCACTTAATTGCACTGACAAATAAGGGGAGAGTTTATGTGTTCAGTTAAGTTTCAACTCTTTGTAGTTCATGGTTGCAAGGACTATCTCCTATTTCCTGAGGAAGCGAATGATTTTTGTACAATTAGCAATGTAAGAGGGCTTGAATTAGAAAATATTCACACAATCACCTCATGATAGAAACTTAAAATGAATTTTTCTTCTCTCTGGGACCCTAGAATGGTTTAGCATGTAATTTTAAGAGTCGTGGTAATATGTTTTCCATCTGATTTCAAAAGTCACATATAAGACTGGGTTGATTTTGCCAAAAAAAGCAAAATATGCTCACTATTAAGAAGACTATATACACAGCATGAATAGTTCCCTGGCCACACTGTTTACTAATTTAGCTTGTATTGTGAAGTTTCTAATAAAAGTTAACTGTAATACCCTTGGTACCGGTAATGCCTCCTGATTCACAATGCCTCAGTTTAAATGGTTTACATAGAATACAAAAGTTAATGTATAATCACATTTATGTGAAAGACAGTTATTCTTGAAGAAAAAAAACAGGATGCAAATATTGAAATGCATTACAATCCTTTAGCATCTTGCAGCTCTGAGGGAAAAAATGACTATGTTAAATGTAACAAAGAAAGTTGGAGTGAGGCAAAAAAAAAGATTTCACAGAGCTCCTATTCTGGTGATGGTGCGTTACATAAATTTAAGTGGCATCTATTGTTAGAATTCTAATTCCTATCATTTTTTCAAAAATATTAAGACATATTTCAGCATCCTAGTTATTCTTTAGTAACCTCTGTAGGACACCATGCTGTACAGTGAGGATACGGATGCCTTTGGAGCTGTGATAAAGTAGTAAGAAATTTAAGTGTGATATTGTACATAGTTATTTTATCAAACATTATTTTTCCTAAAATTTTCACACTTCACATTGACCTTAAAAATATGGTGCACACACACACTCACTCATGCACTCACAAGGACACACTCTCTCTCTCACACACACATACACACACTCACCTGACAGTGCTATTTTGAAGTATCTAGAGAATGTAAAGATTTTGTTATTAGCTAAATAAAGATTTATTTTCTTGGGCTGACTTTAAATAACATTACTAGAAAATATTCTGGAAGTCAAACTGTCCTCTTGACCTGTGGAGGAAAGTGATACAAAGGAGTCCATTTCAATACTTTCAGATTAAAACAAATTCAGACATCAAGCCCCTGTCATCAGAGGTTTACAAAATCATACTGATATTTTTTTTCATTTTCTTGGGAAATTGATAATGTATGGATTATCGACAACTTTTTTTGTTTGTGCTTCTGAACAATACAAAGGGCATATTATCTTTTGCATACTTTCACTTACCCAAGTAGTAAAGTGAATTTAGCTATTATGCCGAAATCATTGACCAATGAAGCCCACTCAAAATATACACATTTACTTTACCCCACTCTGAGGTGGCTTCACTCCAGCCATAGATTGATGAAACTCAGGGAGTATATTATGCACTCAGATAAAGCAGGCTTTGGAGCTGAACACTCACAAATGAACAGTCACAAATCCACATCAGGATAACATAAAATATAACTTTAGCATCGCATAGAACAAGAGGATAAACTGCCAGAGAACTATTATACATTTAAAGTTAAAAGAAAAAAGTAGATAATTATACTAGCCTTGACATCWCCCCCCTTRTCCCCAATCCGATTTAGTTACATGTAAATGGAGCTCCATCCTGACAACTGTTTAGCTCCAGGCACAGATCTGAAGTATTAGAGATAATGGCAGAATTATTAGATTAGCTGTTGCCAGGATCTCTCAGTGTCCTAGATAATTACTAGCTGTGGTAAATCTGAATGACTTCAGTCTGTGTTACTGTTATGTGTATGCATTCCCTTTAAGGCATTGATGTTGTGTCAAAGAGACATTTGGATGTTTATGTAAACTTCTGTTATGTTCCATTGATTTGTGTTTTAAAGTTTGTGCCCATAAAACAATCCATACCTCCGCTGTCTCTTTTTAAATTAGGGGTGGGGAAGATGGAGGAATCTAATAATTTCCTGCCTTTAAGAGCATGTTCCCTTAGCTCTTTCTGTAATTTCTATTATTGAYCTGTCTTTCTTTGGTTATTTGGTGTGTGCCATAGGAATTCTTTCTCCATTTGCACATTGCATTTTCCTTTTCATTTCAAGTGTGTAATTTCAGTCTCTTTGCATATTTAATGTTTTTATTCTGTACCTGAGCCTTTTTCTCAGCTTTAAAATGTGCTATACTTAACTTGCTTATCTATTGATTAGCTTTTTGAGTCAGTTTTATTGCTATGTTTTGTAGTTTTCAATTTATTGTAAAATATGTGGTTAGCTTAATATTTTATGTCTATTTCTACCATTGCACAGATTTTGTTTCTATTGGTTGTCCTTGTTACTCAGAAAGTCAACAGAGATTTTCTTTATTTTCTATGTCAAGGCATTTGTAATTGTTTTCATGTTAGAAGATAAAATTTCATTTTATTATCCATAAAAGAAATTTGAGATTATGTCTCAAATGAAACCTTTGTTTCTTTTAAATGACATTATYGTGTTAAGGTAAGTTTGCTWATAAGATCTAGCTTTGTTTGCCTTTTGACAGAGCTATCATGTATTACAGTAGCCTTAGAAAACCTCTGTACCTGTTGTCCAGGCATGTCTTTTCAAATAYCTAACTTCTGAAATTTTACTGGTTTGGATAAAACCCCATGGACTCAACTTKCTCTGGGTGATTGCATTAAACCGAGAAAATGGGAACATGCAGAGTTGACTGTCATCAGGGGAGAAGATTYCAGAGAACATGTTTTGTTTTCWCACTAGCTGAGCTTAACTAAATWTTCTAATCTGAAAAATAGAAATTCTTTGCTATTATATCAAAAGCAACCTCTCCTTGTTGAAACATGAACAATCATACATTCCCTTTGCAATAAAAAACAAAAGCAATAGCTTCAAGGTAAAGAGASTTAGATGGATAAATTTATTTTGAGAGACTGAAAAAGCTAGACCTTAGAAATGAATATGTTTGCTCCATTCTTAGTTGTTAACATTAAGTGTGTGTAAATAAATACAAAATAAAMCTATAGTTATGAATATTATTCTTTGTGTTGGAAATTCACTGTGTTCATGGAAAGTTGAAGTAGATAAACTAAAAAATGCTCAGTGCAAAAAATTCTGAAGACAGGAGCTGAAGCACAAAATTCAATTAAAAGTMAATAATATGTCCTTTTTGTTTTCCCAATTCATTGAGTTTTAATAAATAACATGCAGATGATGGATATTAGCTAAAACCAAAATACACCTTCATAAGTCTCTTTCAAAGCTGAGGTCTGGTGGAATATTTTTTTAAATCCTACTACATTCTAAACTACTGTTTTAGTAGTAAAACAATAGTTTGAAAAAATCAACTAATCAACTTTACTACTTCAGCAAAATTCACTGTCATCATCTTRTATTCTCTTTTACTTCTCCTTATCGTCTGACCCATATATTATAGAGGGAGAACAGAAAAAACATCTCATAGTAAAAAGTGACACACATTCTCAACTTCAACTTCTAGAGGTTGGATGGCCCTTGTCAAATACACTACCCCTTCTTGTAACTTTCTCATTAGCTTTCCTGTCAAACATCTACAATTAGGAGAAATYGCATCATTCTTKTAATGATTTTATGAAAGGTAAAATACAAACAATACATCTCAGTAAATAGTCTGGTGTCAGAAAAKTATGAGGACTGGAGAGATGACTCAATAGTTAAGAGAATTTCCTGCTCTTTCAGTTCAATTCCTAGCACCTATGTGGTGTCTCACAACCACCTGTAATCTCAGTTCTTRGGAAAACTGTTCTCCTTTCGTGGACCCCAAATGCACCAGGCAACTCCATGGTGCACTGATGTACATTTAATCACTCAAACATACAGAATTGACACAAAGTGTTTTTAGAAAAGAAAACAGAAAATCATGATGATGTATGATCAATGACATTCTATTTCTAAGTCCATTCATTACAAATATGACATATAGGTCATGAGAGTCACATAAATATTCCGATTACCTTAGTTGTAAATTAACCACCACCCAAATACTATGGGTATTGTGCATTGTATACTTACATAAGGGGACAGCATACTATTAATCATATTAGAAAATAACATCACAAATGACTCCATCCAGCTATGGTTTCTACTGTACTTGCATTGATAAAGCCAACCTCGAAATAGCACGGTAACTTAATAGTAGATTTCACTAATTTCCAACCTGAGGGCTTTGCAAAGATGAGTTCATTTTCTCTTCAAGATGAGCAAATGAGAATGAATTTATCCATTTTATGGATACAAAAATGAAACAATATAGAGCTTTCAGGATTCCATCAAGAACACATGTAGTAAAAATTTACTTAAATTCCACCTGCTTTTCTCTGGTGCTACTGCTCAATTTTATTTATTCAGAATTGTAAAAATCTAAGACCCAGGACTGAACATTTGAGCTGAAACAGAGACAGTGATTAAAGCCCCAAGAACCTTTTTTTTTTTGCATAGCACAAGAAGTCAGCAGCATTCATTGCATATGCATGTGAGAGTACAAGCATCCTTGACTTTCATGTGACCAGTACATGAAATAGAAAGACCTATATGGTCCAAATATGAATGACTCAGATGCGTCAAAAATGCATGACACTCATGGACCAGATATGTAAATGATCAGTGTGGACCAAATATAAATGGCCCACTTGCACCAAATTTAAATAACCTGTATGAACCAAATGTATAGACTCATGTGCACCAAATGTCAGTGCAGCATCTGCATTAAATGCTAATGAAGCACCTGAATCCATAAAGAATGCTCATCTGCTTTATGTGCCCATTCCATATCCCAAACTGTTTGTGCCGGCAGGGAGTTCGCAGAATAGGAAGAAGGCAACTCTCTTGGAAATGTCACAGATAGGGATACTACAGGCTCCCAAATAATGCTGGCGTTTTGCCTCTTTCCCTACAGCAGTGTGTGTGAGAAAGTGTGCATGAAGATACATGGTTTGCCTTGGCTCCATCTTTCTATCTCCAGTTTACTTCTCCAGTTTCAAACAGAGAAGAGTCGACCCACTTTTGAGACAGTCGCCCTTTTAAAGGACATATATTTGTTGGCCAAAAAGTTTATTTGACAGTTCACGGAAGGTGGATTCTCTCCGTGATAGGGCTACCCAYGTTTAAAATAATGATTTGATTGAATCAGTGTGTTTAGTTCCGGCAGTAGGGTAGCTATGTGCTGCTTGACTGAAAATAAAGTCTTTTGTTTTTGATTAATCATTTTATTTGTTTACATTTCAAATGTTATCCCCCTTCCCAGTCTCCCCTCCACGAATCCCCCACCCATCCCCATCCTCTTTGCCTCTAAGAGGGTGCCCTCCCACTCACCCATTCCCACCTCACCCCTCTAGCATCCCCCTTCTCTGGGGCATCAAGTCTCCACAGGACTAAGCTCTTCCCCTCCCACCAATGCCAGCTGAGGCCATCCTCTGCTACACATGTAGCCAGAGCCATAGACAGGCCCATGAATACTCTTTGGTTGGTG
>BDUI01000383.1:35335-52032 GCA_002335545.1 Apodemus speciosus | reverse complement strand
AATTAATAAAAATAAAAGAAATAAATATTGTTCTTTAAATTGTGATCCCCTACATATTTCTAAACTACACAATCAATTATGGATTGGTAGAAAAGGATCTTTGTATTGATTGAACTAATGTGGAGATCCGTAGCACCATCACCTAACTTTAAATTCTCTTGAAAATCAATACTCAAGGATGTGCTGGTGTTTGGAGTCTCTATCACACTATTGCAGGTAACTAACTCGAAGCAAAGCTATCCCAATAAAATTACCATTTTTGAAAATTTATATCACAATATGGTTTTGTAAGCTAATGCCAATGTGAAATTTTCTGATTTTTCAAAAGGAAATGTTATGTTTGATAGAAATATATTTTTAATAGTATATAGAAGATTATCTAAGGAACTTTTCAGTTTCTTATAGTTAAAAACTCAGTTTACTTAAGCATTTGATGTTAGCACTTATCTATATGCTTGCCCATCTTTATCCTTGTCTATTCTATTTAAAAAGAACAAGTTTTACATGAAGAAGAGAATACTTTGATTAATGAATTATCAATATATTTTTAATAAATACTTCTTAACAAAGAAAAAACAACAACAACAAAAAAGAAGACTATGTCTTTATTTTTTAGCCTGTTTGGAAGAAAAGTGATGTTTTATTATTTGCTAATTATTTCTACTAGGATTATTTATTACATTTTATTTATAAGATAAAAGTGAATAGGGTTTTTAAAGCTGAAATAGAATGGGAAATAATTTTTAGAATTATTTTGCTGGAATGGTGTATTGCATCATGATACAATTCTCCAAGTTTTTGAGCACTAACTGTGTCATATACTGTTAAAGATGTAGTTAGCACAAAACTAGTGGTCATATCCCAGGATTCTGTTTTCAAAAATGTAAAAACTTTCTTTTATAGGTAAGGCAGAATTTGTTCTTAGAATTGGAAAAGATAAACCTGAGATTTAATAGATAGTCCCCAAATATAAACTGTTAAAGGATAGAGAAATGCCACAAGACTGATTTCTCCTAACTTCCAACTCCATAGAAATAGTCATAGTCACATGGGAGTAGGTTAAGGCATGTATAGTACCAAGAAAGAAAATCTTCGTTGCTTCTGGTATGCAGCTTCCTTCTCCCCTTGATCACTTATCTTCTTTGCCATGAGTCTCATATATCAAATAACATTAGAGATAATCTGTATTAACAGACTATTTTCTTAAAATAAAATTTTTCATGTGAAGTTTACAAGCATTCAGGACTGCATAGATTTAAAGTACTTTTTCTTTCCATTTACAATTTATATAGAGTTAAATAATATGTTCTATAGTAGAAACATTGCTTAGGCTCACGACTCTGGGTTCAATCTTTAGCACAATCACAATAAAACACTCTTAAAAGTAGATTCTCTTTTGTAATCCATAAAGACTCTGTAAGGTAGGTTATCATTCCAATTTTACTGATGAGAAAATTAGAGTCTCATAGATTAAGTGACTCCTCCAAGGTCAACAGTTTTTTTTAAAAAAAATATTGAGCTGAATCTGGACTAGTACCTTATTTGAATATGTATTAAAATTCACTTAGTATAAGAGATACTTAATTACTTACATTTTAAACTAACTTATTTGGAGGAATTCCTATAGAAAGACTCACTACTCCTTGTGATTATATTTGATCCTGGATAGTATAACTGTGAGGAGAATAAATCAGTTTCACCAAGCTGTTTTACTSATTTTGAAATGTTTTGCTGAAGGCCATGTAATCGCTTCATGTCTCTATTATCAATGACTATATTCTTCAGTGTTTAAACATCTCTGAATACTAAAACTTTTTGTTGTAGTTCATAGGATTTATTATACATATCCCAGTTACTTAGACATGGTGGAGTTTATCCACACCCCGAATGTGACCCAAAGTTCATAAAGGGGCTGTTCAACTGTCCATGTTCATTTGATTCTTATTTTTATAGAGTACTCAGAGTACCTATACAGCATCTTCATCTTCATCTCAAAGCACAGTAAAGAAGAGATCAGCATTTGAAGATGTCACTAATGTGAGTACGCTAACCTGGTTTTTTTTTTTTTTCTGTAGTTTTACAGAACCCTTAGATGTTCTTTGCCTTGGAGGATCTTTCCAGTTTACCAGCAGACCTTGGCTCTCTTGGAATGCTAACAGAAGAATTTATTTGGAATCAGTGACATAATATCATAAAAGAGAGGCTCCTTTTACTGGCATAAACCATTTGGGTCAATTTATGTGTTATCTGAGCCAGTAAACAGTGACTAGTACATGGAATTTTCAATAACTAAAAAAAATGATGAGTGACTACATTTACTCAAAATCCAGAAATGGCTCCCTCGGCTTTGGAAATGAATTATGATAGGATAATTATAGTCCAGGGTAACATTTTCAATTCAAGCACTATGGGAGTTTTGGGGAAGACTATTTTTCTTTTCTGTAGGCTTAACCTCACCTATCACTTCTATCACCCAGGATTTAAAATTCTATAATTAGCCTAATCATAGTGACAATCAAAACTACCTCTTGTGTGTGTGTGTATCAAACTATAGAGACGACCTCTAGCCCTAGGCTGGTTGGGCTAACAATCAACCCCCATCATCTCAGAGATCTGAGAAGGATAAACTTTACTGGAATAAGCAGAAATATTGGCCAAGTGACCTCAATATCAGTTAAAAATGAAGGTCTTGCTCATTAACTGGACAGTTACCCTAGGCTCCTCTGTGGTAATCATAATGGTTTTGTTGGGAGCTAAGATCCCATAGCATCATTGGTTTTCAGTTACTAGGCCCAGAAAACCCTAGAAATTTTCCTGTGGAGGAGGATCTTGGGGAACTGACAGACTTATGTTGGTTAGGCAAAAGACACTTGACTCTAGCATCCTGCTTGTCCACAGTTTGGGCAGGGTCAGGGTCTTGGTGGCAGGTGAGGTGAGGCACATTTCCTCATTCAGTGACTGGTATTGCCACATTTGAAGCAGATCTTAGGTGGATTCCGTTGCTGCACCATTCTTCTTGGAAATCGATTCAGGGATGCAGCCAGAAGCAGGTATTTCTGCATACCATGGGAAGATTTTATGGCCTTTCCTGCTCCTCCCTTTAATTACATACCTTATATGCCATATTCAGCAGATCACTGGGGGCTTTGAGGGCCATCATCTATATTAAACAAATTTTAAATTTATTTATAACTTGCTTTCACTCAATTGCTTCAGTTTGCTTGACTTTGACAATATATAATAGGAGATAAAAATTCATTTCTCCCTCCAAGCTTGTAAACAAATTATAATTATAAACAAATTATAATTGTACTTAGCATGACTATAAACATGGTTTTGAGCAGATTAAAGAATTTGATCATGTTTAAGGTGACTGATCATTAACTTTATGTCTTGATTAGATTTAACAATTTATAATAAGTTAGTAACTTTTATAATGTTAGGATTTCAGAATTTTATCTGTTAAGTTTGAGCTATAAATTTTGTAACTTTCAAAATTGAAGATCTATTAGTATGAAAATAAATGCCAAACTATAAATACAGTCCATAGAGAAGCTAGAAACCTCATTTCCAGATCCTTTTATAGTATACTTTTAAAAACTATCACGGGTTATTTTTGGTATGACAGTTTTTTTTTAAGTAGCTAAAACTTTACAATTAGCAAAGATGTGTGATTAGACACACATCTTTAGGTCAGTTTCTGTTAAAGTGAATAGACTGTTATAAACTTAGAATTTTATAAACCTTTTTCTGGAGTTTTAAGGTATCAATTTATTTATTTTTTATTTTTAAATATATTCTTTATTTACATTTCAAATGATTTCCCCTTTCCTGGTTCCCTCCCCTCCCCAAAAGTCCCATAAGCCCCCTTCCCTCCCTCTGTTCCCCAATCCACCCCCTCCCACTTCCCTGTCCTGGTAATCCCCTACACTGCTGCAAGGAGCCCTTCCAGGACCAGGGGCCTCTCCTTCCTTCTTCTTGGGCATCATCAAACAAATGTTGTTTCTGAGTCCTATTTTCCATAAACCTTGTTTGTGGTTTTGTCCCTGTCTGTTGGTTTTCACTCTTAGGACAAAAATCATCAAACATTTCAGCCTTATGAAAAATATCTTAGAAGCCCAGTGTTGCCTTTTTCATCTAAGTAAAATAAACTAAACTAAACCATCTTGGAGAGCTGGTGTTGCCTCCTTGTTCTAATTTTAAAAAAAAAAGCTATGTTCCTAAATAAGAGTTGAACAGTAGTTACATATATGGTATGGTGTAGTAAATTAAGATTATATAGAACATAGATTTTTCACTATCAACCTTTTTCTGTTGCAAGTTTTAGCTACTCTTTCCTCTGCGTGGGATTTTAATATACTGACTAGGATGGGGAGCATATCATGACTTGCTTATAAGAATCATGTATTGAATAAAATGTGCTTCTTTTAATTTACTGCTTTTCTTTTTTGTTTGTAGGCATCTCAAGATCAGTGTGTCCAGTCAAAGGAAGACAATATGGAGCTTAGAAGCCATGTTTCCAAAAGGACAAAGAAGAGAGTTGGTGAAATTACTCAGAAAAGAAAAAGGAAAAGAAAAAGGTAAGAGAAGACTCAGCAGGCATTGTCTCATATGGTAAAGGAAAGACTATGACATCATCTTTGTCTCCACTAAAATTAATTTTAGTCTTGGGAGGCAGAGGCAGGSGGWTTTCTGAGTTCGAGGCCAGYCTGGTCTACAGAGTGAGTTCCAGGACAGCCAGGGCTACACAGAGAAACCCTGTCTCGATAAACTAAATAATAATAATAATAATAATAATAATAATAATAATAATAATAATTTTAGTGAGGTACAGTGGTGACTGCCACAATACATTTGGATGCTAAAGGAAGACTACCTGTGGCTGCTGGAGTTCCCATCCTCTTCTTGCTTTCTTTTTCCGAGAGTTGTGTGTGTTTGTGCATATTGAAAATGCTATCATCATTGCACAGTTGGAAGAGATCATATATGAAATTGAACCCCCATTTGAGCTAATCTCTGTGGGAGATCATGGAGTCAACCTAACTTTTCATTAATATGAACATGTTATTAGCAGCTAGTTCATAGCAGACAGTGCTCATGTTAATTAGATAATTAGAAGTTTCGGGAGAAACATACTCCTTTTGCTACTATAGGGCAATTATCTCCTTGGACCTCAAACATGTGTCTCCCAATTGTTAGAAGTTATATAAGTAGGTTAGAAAAAATAATTTACCTCTCTAGGAAAGCATTTACTAGAAGAAGACATAAAAACTACTGAGGTCTTTTTCTTTTTAGTCCTCCTTATTTTGGCTGGCAATAAAATTTTATTTAACATATACAGCTAGACTCATGGCTTTGCACAGTGTATGTTGTGGTATTTACATTGCCAGCACAGGGTTTATTATCATGAAATCATGGGTTTTTTTTTTTTTTTTTTGGATTTTCTGTGAGACTCTGTTTTAATATGTAACCCACATTGTCCTTGAACTCATGATCCTCATGATATCGTGCTCTGCATGCCATTCTTGTGGTTTACAAGTGTCATAGCTGGGTAAGACTGCTGACTGCTTCCCTCCTTTAGCAGCTTAAATGACACCTTCTGGTACTGTGAAAGCTAGAGTTCAGGGAGGAAGCTTTGCGGCCAGATGTATCCCAAATCCTTCAAATCTTGTGTCCGAGATGTGTGGTGTCTTCAGCCTCTGCAAGGCAGCCAAGTGTAACAGCACTACCCTATATTGTTTTGGGAATCTATTGGATTCCCCTAATCAACAATTTAGAAGGAGGTTTCTCATGCCTGATTTATTGTCTGCTAGATAGTCTAATGCTCTTGTAGAGAGGGGAAAACATCATCAGTCCAAGTGGCATAACTCACTCCCTCTCTCCCTCTCTCCCTCTCTCTTTCTCTCTCTCTCTCTGTCTCTGTATATATTATATATAATGTATATATAATGTATATATAATGTATATGTAATGTATATACATACTCATGTTTTATATGTAATTTTAGGCAAATATAAAATAATATGATTCCTTAAGACCCTTAATGGTATTTGTCTCCTCCTCCCTCTTTGCCTTCCGTATTGATCTCCTTAGACCCTTCCCTATTTTCCCATTTCTGCTTCATATCACCTGTATCCTCCTATTCTCCCTCCATCCTCACCACCAATGGTATTCTTTCACTTTTCTGTGGTTACTGCAGGTTGTATTATCTGGTTATTATCTGATAGTTTGGAGCTATGAAGCATAGATGATAGAAAACATGCAACATTTTTTGTTATGGGTATGAATTACCTTAATCAACACAGTATTTTCTAGTTTTGTCCATTTTCCTGCATGTTTCATGATCTCAGTCTTTTCGTTACAGCTGGATAATATTCTGCCGTGTACACATACTGCATTTTTCATTATTCATTCATCTGTTGAAGGACATTGAGTTTTTTTTTTTATATTTCTGACCTAATTTGAGTAGAGGAACAATGAACATGACTGAGAAAGATCCATGGAGTAGGATGTCCAGTCCTGTGGTCAATGGAGTGGTACAGCTGGCTCATATGGTGCACTCAGTTTTAGCTTTTTGAGGTTTCTCCATACTGATTTCTAGACTGGCTGTTCTAGTGTGCATTCCCATCAGTAATGAATGAGGAGTCCTCTTTCTCCACAGCAGCATTTATGATCAAATATTATTATTTATCTTAGCAGCCTTTCTGATTAGAGTGGGATGAAATCTCCATGCTGTTTGAGTTTGTTTGTCCCTAATTGCCACAGACGATGAACACTTTTAGAGATATTTCTTAGCAAATTATTTTTTTTATTTTTTATTTATTTTTATTGGTTATTTTATTTATTGACATTTCAGATGTTATCCCCCTTCTCAGTTTCCCCTCCACAAACCCCCTGTCCCCTCTCCTGCCTCTTTGAGGGTGCTTCCCCACCTGCCCACCTATTTCTCCCTACCCTGGGTCATTGCACCTCCACAGGACCAAGGACCTCTCCTCCCATTGATGCCTGATAAGGCCATCCTCTGCTACATATGCAGCTGGAGCCATGTGTACTCTGTGTTCTCTTTGGTTGGTGGTTTAGTCCCTGGGAACTCTGGGGTGGGGCATCTGATTGGTTGATATTGTTCTTCCTGTGGGGTTGCAAACCCCTTCAGCTCCTTCAGTCCTTGCCCTAACTCCTCCATTGGGGACCCCACACTCAGTCTGATGGTTGGCTGTGAGCACCCATATCTGCATCAATCAGGCTCTGGCAGAGCCTCTCAGGGAATACCTATACCAGGCTCCTGTCACCAAGTGCTTCTCGGCATCAGCTATAATGTCTGAACTTGGTGTCTGCAGATGGGATGGATCCTTAGGTGGGGTAGTCTCTGTGTGGCCTTTCCTTCAGTCTCTGCTCCACTTTTTGTCCATGTATTTCCTTTTGACAGGAGGAATTCTGGATTAATATTTTTGAGGTAGGTGGTTGGCCCCATCCCTTAACCGGGGGCTGTGCCTATCAACGGGATATGGTCTCTACAGGTTCTCTCTCCCCTTTGTTGGGTATTTCGGCTAATGTTCTTCCTGTTGGGTCTTGGGAACCCCTTGGGTCCTTGGCATCTGGGATTTTCTAGTGGCTACCCGCAGTTCTCCCTCCCCCGATGCTACTCTCCTCCTTTCAAATTCCTGACCCTCTGCACTTCTCCCTCTCCTCCCGTTTTATTTCTTCAGTTGAGAACCCTTTGTTTTGATCCATAACCCAATTTTTCTGAGTTTGTTTTTAGTTCTTTATGTATTCTGTATATTAACTCTCTGTCAAATGTGTAGCTGACAAAGAGTTTCTTCCACTCTGTGAGCCTTATCTTTTCTTGGTCGATTGTTTCCTTAGCTGTGCAGAAGCCTTACATTTTATGAAGTCCTAATTGTCAGTTGTTAGCTTTAATCCCTGAGCAAATGTAGTCCTATTCAGAAAGTACTTTTCTAGTTCTATATCTTATAAGGTACAGTTGATGTTTCTTTTAGCAGTTTTAAAGTGTTTTAGGTTTCAAATTGAGGTCTTTGCTGAACCTGAGTGTAGTTTTTGTTCAATATGATAGATAAAGGTCTATTTTTATTCTGCATGTGGGCATCTAGTTTTTCCTGATATCTTGCTTAACTTATCTATTATCTGTTTTTGTGTGGATGCCTTAGGATTTTATATATATATATATATTACATAAATATATTTATGTATTTTACCATAAATATATATGGTAATATAGACAATTTGATTATTCCTTTCAAATAGGGGTGCCTTTATTTACTTTACCTAACTGCCTTAGTTAGAATGTCAGTAAAATATAGAACCACCCAAAGTTTGTCATTCTTGCCTTTTTGCTAATGTTAGATAGAAGACATTATTCTGTCATTGTTAAACATGATTTTAACTTTAGGGTTTTGTAGATGTTGCTTATACCAGGTTCATGAATCCGATTTCTTCTTCAGATGTATTTGTATTTGAGGATTTCATACATGAGTACACTATATCTGCATCTTTGCTAGCCCTTCGCCCCAATTAAGCTTCTCAGGTAGTCTCCCAACCACTTCTACTAGATTCATGGTCTTTTTATCTGTCTGTTATCTATACATCTGTCTACATGTCTGTTATCTTTCAGCCTGTCTGTCCATCTGCCTGTCCATCTGTCAGTTTATCTGTTATCTGGACATCACTCTGCATGTCTGTTATCTTTTAGTCTGTCCATCTGTCTGTCTGTTTTGTTAGTCTATTTGTTGTCTGTTCGTCTTTCTGTCTGTCCAGTTGTCATCTTTCAGTCTGTTTATTGTCTGTTTATCAGTCCGTCTGTCTGTCCATCTGTCCATTTGTCCATCTGTCCATCCGTCTGTCTGTCCATCCGTGTTGTCTGTCAGTCTGTCTGTTGTCTGTCAGTCTATTACCTATACATCTGTCTACTCTTTTAGTCTGTCTGTCTGTCCGTCCATCCGTCCGTCCATCTGTCCGTCCATCTGTCTGTCCACCCATCTGTCTGTCTATGTTGTCTGTCAGTCTGTTGTCTGTCAGTCTGTTATCTGTACATCTGTCTACTATCTTTTAGTTTGTCTGTCCGTCTATCCGTCTGTCCGTCCATCTGTCTGTCCGCCCATCTGTGTTGTCTGTCAGTCTGTTGTCTGTCAGTCTGTTATCTGTACATCTACTATCTTTTAGTCTGTCCATCCGCCCATCCAACTGTCCGTCCATCTGTCTGTCTGTCCGTCCATCTGTCTGTCTGTCCGTCTGTCTGTCCGCCCATCTGTCTGTCTGTCCGTCTGTCCGTCTGTCCGTCCATCCATCTGTCTGTCTGTCCGTCTGTCTGTCCGCCCATCTGTCTGTCTGTCTGTCTGTCTGTCTGTCCATCTGTCTGTCTGTCCGTCTGTCTGTCCGCCCATCTGTCTGTCTGTGTTGTGTCAGTCTGTTGTCTGTCAGTCTGTTGTCTGTCAGTCTGTTATCTGTATATCTATTATCTTTTAGTCTGTCCATCCGCCCGTCCGACTGTCCATCCATCTGTCCGTCTGTCTGTCTGTCCATCCATCTGTCTATCCGCCCATCTGTCTGTCTGTGCTGTCAGTCTGTTGTCTGTCAGTCTGTTATCTGTACATCTATTATCTTTTAGTCTGTCCATCCATCCGTCTGTCCATCCATCCGTCCGTCCATTCGTCTGTCCATCTGTCTGTCTGTATTGTCTCAGTCTGTTATCTGTACATCTGTTTATTATCTTTTAGTCTGTCCATCTGTCCATCCATCCGTCCGTCTGTCTGTCCGTCCATCTGTCCATCCGTCTGTCCGTCCGCCTGTCCGTCCGTCTGTCTGTGTTGTCTGTTATCTGTCAGTCTATTATCTGTACATCTGTCTATTATCTTTTAGTCTGTCCATCTGTCTGTCTGTGTGTGTTGTCTGTCAGTCTGTGTGTTGCCTGTCAGTCTGTTATCTGTACATCTGTCTATTATCTTTTAGTCTGTCCATCTGTCTGTCTGTGTGTGTTGTCTGTCAGTCTGTGTGTTGCCTGTCAGTCTGTTATCTGTACATCTGTCTATCATTTTGGTCTGTCTGTACATCTGTCTGTGTGTCTGTATGTATGTCTGTTGTGTGTTAGTCTGTTGTCTGTTCATCTTTCTGTCATCTTTAAGACTATCTGTTTTCTGTCCAGTCTGTCAGTGTGTTGTCTGTTCATCTTTCTCTCTGTCCGGTTGTCGTCTTTCAGTCTTTCTGTTGTCTGTCCATCAGTCTGTCTGTCCATCTGTCTGTCTGTCTATAGGTGTGTGTTGTCTGTCAGTCTGTTCATCTTTCTATCTGTCATCTTTCAGTCTGATTGTTGTCTGTCCATTTGTCCATCAGTCTGTATGTTCATCTTTGTGTCTGTTGGTCTGTCATCTTTCAGTCTGTCTGTCTTTTGTCTGTACATCAGTCTGTCATCTATTCATCTGCCATCTTTCAGTCTGTCTTTATGTTGTCTGTCCATCAGTCTGTCTGTTCATCTGTCTGTCCATCTGCCATCTTTTAGCCTGTCTGGTCTATCTTTTCATTTGTCATTGTATATCTGTTTGTCTTGATGTGTACACGTGAACACACGTATACACACACACACAAACAACTTATTGATTCCAATTAGTATGCCCTATCCTTTAATTTTTTCACATTTGTGTCTGCATTTTACATATTTATATATTCATCCTAGGGATTGAACTCAAGTCATCAGGCCAAATAGCAAGCAGCTTTTCCTGCTGAGCCATCTTGCCAGCCTAATTTCTATTTATAGTTTGCTGAGTGATTTTCATTATGAAAAAGTATTGAATTTTGTCAAGTGATTTGTATGGATCTATTGACAATTACATCATTTTTGTTCTGTTAGTATGGTATAATATTTTAATTTGGGATGTTAAACTAACTTCACACTATTTGATTATGGTGGATCATCCTTTAAAATGCATTTCTGCATTTATATTCTAGCATTTTGTTGGGGAGTTTTACATTTTTATATATAAGAGGTAGTGATTTTTAGTTTTATTGTCCTGTAATACTATTGTTCTTTTGAAATCAGAATCCCACTGTTCTTAAAATGTGAGTTGAAAACTGTTTCCTTTCTTATTTCTTAAAGAGTTTATGAGGAACTGGTTTTTTGTTGTTGTTGTTGTTGTTGTTGTTGTTTGTTTTTTGAGACAGGATTTCTCTGTATAGCCTGGCTGTCCTGGAACTCACTCTGTAGACCAGGCTGGCCTCGAACTCAGAAATCTGCCTGCCTCTGCCTCCCAAGTGCTGGGATTACAGGCGTGTGCAACCACCGCCCAGCAAGGAACTGGTTTTAATCTCTTTTTAACTTTTTGGTAGACCTCACCAGTGAAGCTATCTGAGCCTGAACTCTTTGTGGTCAGTTATTTAGTTGTTAACTCAGTTCCTTCATATGACATGTCTAATTAATTTTCTATTATCTTCTTTAATGAGCATTGGTAGTTTGCTACTTTCTACAAATGTGTTAATTTTATCTAAATTGTATAATTTATTGCTATTTAACTGTTCTTGACATTCCTTTAAGTGTCATTAAGCATATTATTTTGTCAAATCTTCACAACAAACTTATTAAAGAGCTATTACTTTTATCCTCATTTTATAGGTAGGGAACCCAAAGCACTGAGTTAATTTGCCTGAGGTTACCTAAGTCCTAAATAAGGACACAGGATTTGAATCTTGACAGGCTAGCTCCAGACAATGTATGTTCTTATTATACCTAGACTATCTGAAGAACTGGAGATGAATTGTAAATGTCCTCATCAGGAAGGGCTGTGAACATGTTTTTTGAGCAGAATCTTAATAAGGCATTTCATTTAAATTAATTGTTATCTTTTACAATACAGTGGTTTAATTTTTTCTAGAGCTATTACCACTATATAGCTTTAAAATTAACATTTTCAAAACAAACTATATCTAGAAATTTAATTTCCAGTTCTCCCTATACCAGTGGTTCTCAGCCTCCTTAAAGCTACAATTCTTTAATATGTTTCCTTCATGTAGTGGTGCCTCTTAACCATAAATAACTTATCTTTGTGGCTACTTCGTAACTATAATTTTGCTACTGCTATGAAACCTAATGTAAATATTCATGTCTTAGGTGAACCCTGTGAAAGGATTGTTCAACCCGCAAGGGGTCACAACCCACAATTTGAGAACTGCTGACCTATACCATAGCATCCTGTATATTTTGTGTGGATTGAGTCATATGCTATGTAGTCTTTAGAGGCATGTATCTCTTGTGTTCAGGAGGGTGGTTTGAATAGAATTCCATGATTAGTGAGTGATCAACGTAGTATAATCAAATCACTTGAAAAAATAAAAGTCAAATTTAAAACTAAAGAGTCAAACTTCTGAATACTTCTTGGTACAGAGAATATTGTTAGATACCATCAATATTAATTACCAGCCGTCATCTCTAATTATCTTCATCTCTCAAACAATAATAATTTCAACCTGCATTTTATCAGAGGTATGTGCTGATAGACAAAGATAAATAACTAGTTCTAATGAGAGCGATTCATACTTATCCAGATAATGCATCCAAATAAGTATTATAATAGGAACATTGTATGTAAATAATGGCAATAAGCTATATGTAGGAAAGTATAACATGGATTTCATGGGAAAAGTACAAAGTGTAAGGATATAGGAATAGAAACTATACTGTGTGGTACTAACTTGATTTGGTATGACATATCTTTTTTTTTAACCATTTGCACTGTCTTGGGGTTGAAGCCCTTACCTTTTCTTTTGGTTAATGTAGCAACAGAATGAAATATGTTGGGTGAGGACTAGGAGTTACATTCTTCTTACCCAGACTTTGTTTTATTTACAGTTCTAAGAGGGGACATGTTACCTCACGGTCAAACATGGAGAAAGAGTTTGTTCTGGATATACCCAACAAGCCTAAAACACTAACTACTGAGGAACCATCTGTCTTTCAAAAGACATTAGTTTTAAATGAGGAGCCTGCTACTGGAGAGACATGCCTTATGAAGAAGACTTTAGAAAGTTATGCATTTCATCAGGAGATACTTCTAAATGAGTCGCCACTAACCTTGCTGGAGGAGACTGAAGATTGCTATGATTCTGATATAGAGCTGATAACTTCTGAAAGGAAGGATGAACCTGAAGAGGCAACCATCATTGAGGAGGTAGTAGCCTTAGGGAATAAGAGGTACCTGATTTTAGATATGCAGCCTCACCAGAAGCTATTGTTTATGAATGACTTAAATTTTGTTAATTATTTCCATCCACAGATAACTGATTTAAAGAAGCCTATTACTAGGAAGGTGACTCTCACCTCAAGCCCATTGTGGTTAAGGAATAGACATGTTGTTCAAGAAGAGAAGCATACTATTCAGGAGAAGAGTTCATTCAAGAATAAATCATTAGCATTAAAGGTGGTGACTACTAAAGAGAAGCCACCAGTCAAAAAGCCACATTCCAGGAAAAAGAAACCTACCACTGAGATGGAGTCTTTGTTTCAGGAGCCATCCTCACTGCAAGAGAACTATAATACTCTAGGGAATGCAAGCATCTTGAAGAAGCCACAGATGTTACAAGAGAATACAAATAACAAAGATGATACTTTAACAGAGCCAGTTACTTCTAAAAGGAAACATAGTACCAATGAAGCAACCCACACAGAGAAGCGGTCCTCTTCTAAAAATAATCGTGACACTCAGGGAAAAGAAGATTGCAATGAGCTTGATACAGAGCTGATGACTTCTAAAAGGAAGAATAAACCTGAAGAGGCAACCAGGCAACCTTTGAGGCCACTAGGAGTTCAGCCAGTCACCCATAAAAATGGCTCCTTGTCCTCTCAGAAGTCAACTACTAAGAAGAAAGATTCCCATTTCCATGGGCCGTCTCTACTGCCAGACAAGCATATTCCTCAAATGGAGGCATTCACTGTGAAAAAATCCCTGGCTCTGCAAAATCCTACCACTGAGGAGACACTACATTTTCCCGAAGTTACAGTTTTGAATAAGCAGTATAACATGGAGGAAGCCCCTTGCTTGAAGAATCCCTCACCTTTAAGGAAGCAGCAACAGTCCCTTAAAAGGAGAGTTTTCTTCAGTAACTCTGCAGTACAAGAAACAATCACTAGTGAACCATTGTCCTTTAAGAAGTCTACCACTGAGAAAGATTCCCCTTTCCAGGGGCCTTTTACACTGCGAAGGAAGCATGACAGTCCTGAGAAATTGTCCAAAACACAGAAGAAGCGCCAAGTCCTACCAAGGCATCACATGGAGGAGGACTCAGATTTTCAGTTAGATTCAGCTTTTAAGAAACAGCACATCAACGAGGAGCCAGGCTCCACCCATAAGCCTTTGAAGTTAGAGATGCCGAAGACTATTATTAAAGAGACAGGGTTCCACTTGAGAAATCCACTAGCATTACCAATAGTTACTTCAGGAGCAAAGTCACCGACTTTTTCTTCCTTTAGGAGAGAAAATATGTCTTTCCTGAAAAGCAAGTGTACTAGTCACAGAATAACCTTACAAAAAGCACAGACAGAGTGGCAGGAAACAATAGATGAAGATAGAAGTTTGTTTTCTGTAAAGCCTGGATCACATAGCGAGGTACCTACACCTGGGTTCCTGCAGAGTCCATTGCCACCAAATGAAAATTGCTTAATTTCACAAAAACTATCCCTCTCGATGCCATTTGCTTCACAGACGATCACCAGTCAAGAAAGAGCACATAGTAAGGAATCAGTGGCTTCAAGTGATGAGAACTTCTCTCAGGACCTATTTTCTCCTTTCAGTTCTCCTGATGAAGATACATTGAACTTCCATAGGTCTTTAGACATGCAAGAAAAGGTTGATAGAGAAAATTACTCTCCCCAAAAAATGTTCGACTCCCAGGACAGCGTTTCTGAAGAGGAGTCCTTTTTAAGAAAGCTGTTTAGTAAGGACAGGCACTCCTCCTCTGAAGAATCAAGCCAAGAGAGGCCTGTTGCTCTGGAACAGGAATTCCTCTTAAATAAAGTATTGAATGAGGACAACAGTAGTGATGTGGATGGGCCTCTTAGTCATCAGTCACCTCACATTCAGAACCATTCTGGCACAATGGAGGAGGACTTGGAAGCCGTGGAGGCCTCAGAGACCTTGAAGGAACCTTTAAACATTCAGGAAGAACTCAGCATTGAGAATATGGTTGCCCTCATGAAGTCGTTGATCACAGAAGATGAGTCTATTAAGGAGACTTTTATCAGGAATTACACTACTGCCATGGAAGCTCATGCTGAGAAATCCTTGTCCTTGGAAGAGACCAGCATCAATGAGGCAACTCTGAAGGAGCCCTTATCTTCACAGGAGAAGCACAGAGCTGAGCTGTTGACTGTTCTGAAGGATCTACTTATTTTACTGAGGAATCCCAGGCTGGAGAGCGTGGCCTTAGCCTTTCAGGAGAATCCACGCAGTAATATAGGGGCTCTCTTGAGCGAAATATTGGCATTGTTGGAGAATTCTACAGCTGATGAATCTACTCTGCAGGCGCCCTTGGCCTTGCAGGAGAATCATAATACTAAAACAAATGTTACCCCAAAAGAACTATTGGCCTTGGAAGACAATCCCAGCATTAAAAAGTCAAGCCCCAAGGACTCTTTATCCTTTGATCATAAACCTGACATTGAGAAGAGTGAAATAACCAGAACTTCATTCACTGCTGAGGAGCTCAACATAGATACCCTTTATGATAGGGCATTAGCACTGAGTCAGGGACTCATTGCTGCAGACCAACTGGCCTTTACAAACCTACAGAATTCTGAAGAGAGTAAAATTGTTGATGAAGAGGAATTTTTCAAATCTTTCCTTATCTTTGAAAATGAGAATAGCCCCAATATGTCCAGCAATGGTTTTAAAGACAGAATAGACAATTCCAGAGCTGTCACGCCAAATTTAGAGACATTAACTCCTGCCATGAACTCCAATTCATGTGTATCTAGTCCCAGAAGCTTTCAGTCAACTTTGGGTGGAAAAGAAACTGAGGTATTTCTTTCTTTCTCTTTTTAAAAAAAAAAATAGATAAATACGGGGTTTTTTAAAATTTAGGTAAGATGATTTATCTAATTTAAGATAAACTATCTTTTACCAAGGAGATTATTTAAGAAATATTTTAATAAAGTATGTGTCTGTTTGACTGTCTGCCAGCCTGCCTGCCTGCCTATCTGCCAGTGTCTATGTCTATGCCTGCAAGTTTAGGTGTCTGTATAAGCCAGAGGCATTGAAAATTCCTCCAGCTAGAGTTATCGTCAGTTGTGAGCTGCCCAAAATGGGTGCTGGGAACTGAACTTAAGTTCTCTGCAAGAGCAGCAGGTGCTCTTAGCCACTGAGCCATAACTCTAGAACATCGAAAGTGTTCTTTTTATATGCTTCTTACGCAACTAAGCAGCGTAGACAGTGTTGTGGAAGGAGCTGCAACTTAGGAAGAGATGATATTTTTTTAGCTACCTTCTTATTTTATTTAGTGAGAAGTGATGCATAATCTCCCATTTCTCATTTTCATACTCTAAGGTTACCCATGAGATGGAAAAACGTTACTAGGCCCTTTGAAAATTTCCTCTTATATCAAGTTGATATTATAGGATATCTTTAAATTATGATTTTATCATAATGAAGCTTAGCAATCAGAAAGTACTTATGCTCATTAAGGCCAAAGTACTGAGACATATA
>BDUI01000383.1:3719-26095 GCA_002335545.1 Apodemus speciosus | reverse complement strand
CATGAGTCAGCGGCTTTCTCTTCTCTTTTCCCCTTGCTACCTATGTTTTTTTCTAACTTCTCTGTGTCTCCCTCTCTATGTCACTGCCTCCGTGCTTATGTGCACCTTTGTACTTATCAGAGATACTGTCCTACACCTTTCTCTCAAGGCTGGGCATAGGTAGATTAAGAAAAAAGACAGAGGTCAATGGGGTCCATTTACCGAGCTTTGGAACCAGGAGTACTCCTCTTCTTATGGTCAGAAGAGAATCTACTAAGGCCTTTGAAGGAAGGATATCTTCCCCTTATAGGATTTAGAAATGCTAGAAGACTTTTTAAAAAATAATTTTCTTTTATTTCCTGATAATGTGTATATGTCTGTGTGGGAGTCTGCACATGTAAGTGCAGATATACATGTAATTAATGTTGTTGTGTGTCTCTGGAACTGAATTTATAGGCAGCCGTGAGCCAGTTGATATAGATGCTTGGAACCAAAGTCAGGTCCTCTGCTATAGCAGTAGATACTTTTAACTGCTGAGCTATTTTTCTAGCCCCTGAAAGAGAATTTTTAAATTATAAAAATTTAATTCAAATGTATTTACATTCTTTACCCTTTTCCTTTTCTCCTTCCGCCCCTTCCCCCAACATCCCGTACTCCATTTAAAATTCATGGCCCCTTTTTCTTTAATTTTTATTGTTTATGTACATACATACATAAATATACAACCTGCTGAGTTCATTTAATATTGCTTGTATGTAGATGATTTCAGAGCTGACCATTTGTTATAGGATAATCAAATAAGGGGACCATCTCTGAGAAAGGCTAATTCTCCCTCTCTTAGCAGTCATTAGTTGCCTGTAATTCCTTAAGTGGGGCTTGTGAGGTTTTCTGCTTCCACATTATGATGCCAGTTGGTGTTGTCATCATTCAGGTTTTATTTAGGCAGCCATATTATTGAGATTTCATGGATATATCCTTCCTGTCATTTCTAGGTGCATCTCACAACAGTTTTTCTGGCCCTCTGTCTCTTATAATCTTTACACTCTTTTCCACAATGTTTCCTAAGCCTTAGGTGTCAGTGTTGTCTTGTTCTTGTAGTTATACCAACTGGGTGTTGATACCCCGTTATCATTTGCTTTCTGTATCTTGGCCATTTATGGTTTTCTCTGATGCTCTCTGCCTGTTGAGAAGTAAAGCTTCTTTGGTGAAAGATGGTAATTATACTTCTCTGTAGGCATAAGAATAAGTTTTAGAATGCAGCTAGGAATTATGCTGGTTTAGCAAAGCACCAATAGTAGGCTCTTCTCTGAGATCAATACCTCACTAGCCCGGGGAAGTTGGATAGGTTTCCAGGAGCAGACATTGTTTTCTCCCTATTGAGGTAGGTGGCCTTATGTCTAATTAGACAGCTGTTGGTTATCACCAAGATATGTATGTTACTATTGCACCTTAGGGATATTGTGCTATGCATGCCATTCTTGTGGTTTACAAGTATCATAGCTGGGTAAGACTGTTGATTGCTTCTGGTACTATGAAACCTAGACTTCAGGGAGGAAGCTTTCAGGCCACATCCATCTCAAATTCTCCATCCAAAGTTGTATGTTTCCAAAGTGTGTGATGTCTTCAGCAACAGATTCTTTCAGTCTCTGGGAGACACCCAAGCATAACAGCAGTAGCTTATAGTGTCTTGGGAGTCTTCTGGACTGTCCTGATCAACAGCTTGAAAAGAGATTTCTCCTGCCTGGTTCTGAGAAGTTTGGTAAGTAATCTGTGGCTCTTGGTGTAGCATTACAAAACAACTGACAATAAATGTTAGAGAGGATATGGGGAAAGGGGAACTCTCATTCGCTATTGGTGAGAATAAAATTGGTACAGCCATTCTGTAGTTAAGCTTGGAAAATCCTCAAAAAGGTACAAATAAATAAATTATATGACCTACCTATACCACTTCTTGGTTGATATCATAAGGACTTGACATTCCTACTTCACAAATAACATGTTTAGCAATACATATGTGCCTCTATTCAGAATAGTTAGGAAATGGAAACAATCTAAATGCCTTTCAATAGTTGAATGGATGATTAAAATTGTATGTATATACAATGAAATGCTATTCAGCTGTAAAAAAAAAATGCATCGTGAAAATTGGAGGTAAATCAATGGGGCTAGAAAATAGTATATTGAGTGATATATCCTAGGCCAAAAAAGATAAATGCCATGTGTTCTATGATTTGCTACTTTTTAACTCCAAATCTTCAGCTGTGAATATATCCTGAAGTAACTTAAAAAAAACAGGAAAGTAAAGCCGGAGCATGGGAGGAGGGAGCGAGAGTGGGGAATATCACAATACAGGTGAGCCGAAAGAGTTTTAAGGGAGGTGTGGAATTAGGATGATTGTGGGTAAAGGATCAAGTAATTAGGGGGTATGTGAACCTGATGACTCCATAAGGGGAGGAGGAATGGAGGGAGAGGAAGAGAGAGAGGAGGGAGGGCAGCAAGGAGGTCAAGAGGAGGGTAAGGCTGAAGTGGACAGTGAGCCCTCGGTTGAGTAAGAACATCAAGGGTTTTTATATCCTCATGATTGCCTCAAACAAGTGTTCAATCTCTAGAGAACAGGGAGAAAAAGGCAGTCTCGGTACAGTGGGATTCATAGCACACTTGAACTCCCAGCCCCTCCCCATCCTGCCATGTATATTTTCTCTATCTCTAGCTTATCTTTCTTTGGCTTCCTTCCATTGCTTCCTCATAGCAGGCTTTGACTCGATTCTGAGTTCTGATTCTCACCCATCAGGAAGGCCCATTCCTACTCTCCAATGCTAATACATGTTAGGCTGTTTTTTTTAGCACTGTAAGTACCTATAACCTTTAGCCCTACCCTCTGCTTGATATTGGTAGAATTTAAGTCAGGGAACTTTTTTTTTCTGTTTTCTTTTTTTTTTTTTCTTTCTGTTGAGCCGTTCAGATGAACTACAACTGACTCAGATCCGCCCTGAAAGTTTATGTCTAGAAATGTGGTCAACTCTATCCCTCACTTCTTTCACTATTTTCCTTTGATCATGATTAGAGACTAAGGGGATGGATACATGGAAGATTGTGTCTCTTTCTATCCACAGGAATCATATCCCCCTTCTCTGCCAGATTTCCTGTGCCTTTGTGAAGATCTTTATCAGAAGAGTGACATGGTGGTTTTGGAGCGCCACATCCTGAAAACTCTCAACTTTGAAATCAATATTCCCACCGCATATAATTTTCTGCGTAGATACGCTTCGGTAACAGGGAGACACAGCTTAGTTATTTTGATTTCTGGATTTTTTTTTTATATCCCGAGTGTCTGACAGACTTCTAGGTGAAAGGTTATCAGATACTTGGGGCAGGGTACATCATAGATTGCTGTGGTGTAGCTATAAGGTTATCAGATACTTGGGGTGGGGTACATCATAGGTTTCTGTGGTATAGCTACAAGGTTATCAGATGCTTGGGGTGGGGTATATCTTAGGTTTCTGTGGTGTAGCTATAAGGTTTTAGAATAGGGGCAAAGTAGGAGGTGAGGTAAAAATATTCTTTGATCAGGAGAGGATGAATAAATTTTAGGGAAATATTGGCAATCTTATTTTCCTTAGTTGAATATTGGTTGTAGGGGAAGATCACGTTATAATTATTCATTGTCCTTCAATTGTTTTACGTATGTTTTTATGTGTGTTATAAGCTAAAAATTTTTTCAAACATAAGAAGGAACAGTGTTTTTGAGCATGAACCATCTCCTAGAGTAGGACTGTGTACAGAGACACAGTTGAGAGACTTTGACCTATCAAAGGATGGCTACTATAGCAAGAAGAGTCACTTGGTAGTTTAGGAGCCTTGCCAGTATCATAAACTTCTTCTAGGAGTCTGCCGAAGGGCTGATGGTAGCAGGAGAAAGAAATACATTGTTCAATCCATGTGGACTAGGGATGAGATAACTCGAAAGGGAGTCTTCAACCTGCTACTGTTTTTCTGAATTGATTGCTAACCATTTTTCTTCTTTCCTTTAGTGTATCCATGTTAGCATGAAGACACTAACCTTATCCCGCTTCATCTGTGAGATGACCCTACAGGAATATGAATATATTGAAGAGAGGCCTTCAAAGCTAGCTGCAGCCTCCTTCGTCTTGGCCCTCTATATGAGGAATCTCGGCGACTGTGTAAATGGATGGGGTGGTTCAGTCACTAGTTCTAAGTTCAAATCCCCAGCACCCATGTAAAAAGCTACATGTAACCAGGCTTGATTGTGCCACTAGTCATTTGTGTGTGTGTGTGTGTGTGTGTGTGTGTGTGTGTGTGTGTGTGTGTGTTGGGGGAGGTANTGGGGGAGGTAGGGGTGTCAAAATAAGAGAATCATTGGGAACTTGCTGACTGCTAGCCTGGCTTGAGGTTCAGTGAGACACTCTGTCTCAAAGTAATAAGGTAGATAATGATAGAGCAGGATACCTGAAAATTCTCCTATAACTGGTGCATGTATACACACAGTTATACACACACACACACACACACACACACACACACACACACACACACACGTGCGCACGCACTACCAAAACTACTTGGAGTAAATGCTTATGATGAGTCAGAGATAGGGAGAAAATTAGAACTGTGGGATGTTCATGTAACAGAACTCCTGCATTCCTGTGGCTTAATACCTGAACAACATATGGGCAAGCAATTACAGTAATTACTTTCAAATATTTAGATTTTCTTAGCCTATAGCACTCATTGTTTTAAATAGAGCCTCCCACAAATGCCAAAATTGCAAAACAGACAAATGTGAACTCACTCTGATTGTCAGGGGCCATGGTGGGCTCACTATCCTTTACCTCTTTCCTCCTGTCCCTGGCAATCCCCTTAGAAAAGCAGGCTTCTTAAGGTGCTTGTTAGACTAGAGTTTGAGAAACACTAACCCAGAGACTACAGGCTAGTGCAAGGCTCTGTCCATGTGGATAACAGGCCTTGCCTATCTATATATTGCTACCTTTCAAGTAGAAAGCCTCCAAACACTTGTAGACACCTATAATTAAAATTCATACTTGATCCTTTCCCCAATTTTATAAAACAATGTAGAGAAAAGTAACTTCAAAAACTTTGGATTCTTACAGATGTATAGCATACAATCAAAGTAGAGACAGTATGCTAATAATGTACTTTTTGAACCATTTCTAAGACCTCTTATTTAGAAATTCTGAGCTATTCTTGATTAGCAAACCTTTGAATGCTGAGAAAGCCACATAGATAGGTGAATGGCCACCAACTGTATTTTTTTCTAGCAGTCTTAAGTGTTTCAAGTTTCAACTTACAACTGGGGTAAGATTAAATCTCAAAATTGTTTTATTTCCATTTCCCTAATTACTGGGGATGATGAACATTTTTTGAGGTGTTTTTTAAACATTTTTTCTTCTTCTCTGTACTTGTCCCAAGCCCATTTTTTTTTGAATGAGGCATTCGTTTTTGACTAGTTGTTTTTTGACTTCTTTACATAGTCTGGATGTTAATCTGTTAGATTATAGCTGGCAAAGATTATCTTCCATTCTGTGGGCTTCCTCTTCTTCCAGGTGATTATTTCTTAATTTATGCAGCTTTTTAGTTTTATTGTCACATTGTCAATTGTTAGCATTAACTTGGGGGACAAGTAGAATCCTATTCAGGAAGTTCTTTTCTACACACTTATACTGTATAGAGTGCTATCTTTCCTTTTTTTCTAGAAGTCTTGGTGTTCAAGGTTTCATGTTTGGCCTTTGATCCATTTGAAGTTAACTTTTGGGCAAGGTGATAAGTATGGGTTAAATGTATTCTTCAGCATGCGGGCAGGGCAGTCAGTTTTCTCAGATGTCTTCTTTCTTCTGGTTTATGTTTTTGGCATCTTTTTCAAATATTAAGTGGCTGAAGTTATGCATACTCATATTTGTGTCTCCAATATCATTATTGGTCTACATGTCTGTTTTTGTGCCAGTATCATATTGATTTTATGCTGTTATATATGTTAATACCTTCAAGGTAATTCCTTCAATGTGTTCTTTTTCTCAGGATTACTTTGGCTTTCTGGGGTCTTTTGTGGTTTCATATGAATTTTAGGATTTTTATTTTTCTGTTTCTGTGAAGAATGAGATTGGGAATTTTGATTTGGATTGAACTGAATCTGTAAATAGCTTTAGTAAAATGAGTTGTTCTCACAAAATTAATTCTACCAATCCATGAGTATGCCATATCTTTCTATTTTCTAGTGCCTATTTCTGTATCTTTCTTCAGAGGTGTAAAATTTTCATTGTAGAGTTCTTTACTTCCTTGGTTAGGTTTGTTTCTAGATACTTTGTTTTCTTTTAAAACATTGTAAATGAGAGTATACATAATCTCCTTTTCTGTGATGTTTGTTACTAGTGTTAGGGAAACTGCTGATTTATAAAAGTTGATGTTGTATTGTACCATATTGCTGAATTTAACATTTCTAGWAGTTTTCTGGTAGAATTTATAGATTCTCTAATATATACTATCATATCATCTGCAAATAAGGATAGTTTGGCATTTTTTCCTCACTTGTATCCCTCTAATTTTTTTGTCTTACTGCTCTAGCTAGCATTTTGTGTACAATATTAAAAAGGAGTGGGGATGAGGGACCTACTTGTTTCATTCCAGACTCTAGTGGAATTGCTTCACGTTTTTCTTCATTTAGGATGATGTTGGCTACGATTTCTCATATATAACTTTTATTGTATTAAAGTATGTTCCCTCTAGCCCTACATTCTCTAAGTCAGTGCTTGTCAACCTTCCTGATGCTGTGACCTTTTAATACAGTGCCTCAGAGATGGTTACCACAACCATAAATTTATTTTAGTTACTACTTCATAACTGTAATTTTGCTACTGTTATAAATAGTAAGGTAAATATCTGATGCGTGATCCTTGTGAAAGGGTCATTCAACTTCCACCACCTGCAAAGGGGTCATGACCCACCATTTGAGAAGAGCTGCTCGAGAACTTTTATCCTGAAGATGTGTTAGATTTTGTCAAAGGCTCATTCAGCTTTTATTGACTTGTAAATGTTCAACAGTCCTTTCATTTCAAGTTAAATTTGGTCATGGTATGTAATCTTTTTGATGTATGTCTATATCCTTTTAGCAGGTATCTTATTGAATATTTTTGAGTATGTTCATTGGGGATATTGGCTTTTTTGTATTGTCTATTTACCTGGTTTGTGTACTTGAGTGTTTCTGCTTTCATAGAAGTAATTGAGGAGTGCTCCTTCTGGTTCTATTGTTTTGAATATTTTAAGCAAGATTAGTTGTAGATCTGTGAATGTCTGGTAGAATTCCATTGGTGAATCTATGTGGCTCTGGACCTTTTTGAGGGTGTGCTGGGAGGCTTTTTATTATTATTTCAATTTCTCATTTGTCATGGATCTATTCAGATAGTTGACTTTTTGGTTTAATTTTAGTCGTTTGGCTGAATATAGAAGCTCACCCATTCGTTTTACTTTTTCCAGCTTAATAGAGCACAGGTTTTTAAAAAAATATTTCCCTAATAGCATTCTGAATTGCTTTGGTATCCATTGTAGTATTTCCCTGTTCATTTCTGATTCTGTTAATTCAGGTCCTCTCTTTATTTTGATTAGTTGGTCTAAGGGCCTGCCAATCTTGTTTATCTTCTAAAAAAACAAAAACAAACAAAAAACCAAAAAACAAGTTTTTAAGTTGTTGATTATTTATATTGCTTTTTTCTTTTTCATTGGTTTCTGCTCTGATTTTTATTATTTTTTGCCATCAACTGGGTTTTGTTTTAGTTCTTATTTTTCCAAAAATTTGACTTTTATCAATAAGATATTTATTTATGCTCTTTCTGTTTTTATTTTTTAAATATAGACACTTAGAGATATAAATTTCCCTTGTGGGACTACTTTCATTACATCCCAGAGGTTTTCTTGTGTTGTCATTTCATTTTCTATTTAGTTCTAAGAAGTGTTTTCCTTTTTGATATCTTCTTTGACCCATTAATCATTAAGCAATGAGTAGCTTAATATCCCTGACTTTATATATTTATTAGAGAGGTTTTTGTGCTGTCAATTTTAAGTTTTATTTCATTGTGGTTAGATAAGATACAAAGAATGCTTTCAATCTTTTTGAACTTTTAAAGATCTGTTTTGTGTCCCAGGATGTGACCTATTTTAGAGAAGCTTCCTTGTGCTACTGAGTAGAATGGGTGTTCTTTAGTGTTTGGGTAGAATATTCTGTATATATCTCTTTGATATTAGTGTTTGGGTAGAATAAATACTTTGTGTATTTCTGTGTTTGGTGTATGCTGTCATTTATTTCTAATAACTTTGTTTATTTTTTGTGCAAATAACTTGTCTATTGGAGAAAGTGGGATATTGAAGCCTCCTATCATTATCATTATTGGGTTGAAGTTAATCTGTATTTAGACCTAGCAGTAATTTTTAAATGAAATTGTGTACCCCAGGGTTTGATGCACATAGAGGATAGTAATGTCTTTTTTTGTTAACTGTTCCCTTGATTAGAATGAATTGTTCTTCTTTATATTTTCTGATTACTTTTATTGTGGAGTCTTTGTTGTCAAGTATTAGAATAACAATGTTTCCTTGCTTCTTACTCCAATTTGGTTAGAGTAATTTTGCCTATCTTTAATTCAAAGTAGTGGCTATCTTTAAAGCTGTGTTTCCTGAAGACAACAGATAGGTGGATTTGGGTTTCTTCTGTTCAGTCAGCCAGTGTCTTTTCATTGGAAAAATTGAGGTCATTAATATTTAAAGTTATTTTTGAAATGTTTGTATTAATTGAGCCATTATGTTGTTGATTTTGGAATTGTTTGTATATCTTAGTAATTATGGCTTTGTGTTTCTGTCCTAAGTTTCTTGGCTATGTTCATTGCTCTTTACAGCCCAAAATATTGTTTCCTACATTTTCTTTACATTTGGTTCGTTGAAGATATTTTTAAAGATATTTGTATTTTGGAAAGTCTGTCTTTCTCCTTTAACTATAGCAGATATTTTTGAGTATGATCATGGTCTTTCAGGAATTTGAATGCATCACTCCAGGCTCTTCTGGTTTTCAAATTTTCATTGAGAGGTTATCTGTTATTCTCATGGGTTTTCCTTTATACATGACTACAGTTTTTGTTTTTGTTTGTTTTCCTTGCAGCTTTTAATACTTTCTTGTTGTTGTTCAAAGTCTTTTTTAAATTATATTTTAACTCACATCATACTGGGTTTCTATATGGCTTTTTCATACATTATTAATTTTAGTTAACTAACACCCTTACATTTGCTTTCCTGCACCCCTACCACCATCTTCATTTAAAGCTCTCCATCCTTAGATCCTTCCTGTCTACTTTCATATACTTTGCTCTTTGTCCACGCCACAAGGGTAATTTTTAAGCTCAATCTTGAACGATGAGTAGAAACTTGTGAGAGGAGATATTTAATGTGGACAAAGTATGAACTGAAAAGATGTGAGGCACTAAAGGAATGAGTATATGTTTAGGGTAAAATTTTAAAACCTTTTCTTTGGTCTTTGGTGGCTTTTAGCATCCAAGAACTAATTAGGACTAATTAATTAGGGCTAACATAAATGATAACACTTGAACATAATCATCTTGGAAGTTTGTGTTTAACACTTATTCTTTTATGTGCTAGCCTACAATGTTTAGTTAGTCTCTGTACTGTGTGAGTATTTGGAATGTTTTGAGTATCTCCCTGTCTAAACCAGAAATGGGACATTTGGACTTGAAAAGCATAGTTGGAGTTAGAGTACACTTCCAATAATAGAAGTTAATGTTCATTCTTCTTTTTGTCAGATTCCTTCACTGGAATATTCCACTGGCTACCAGATGGCAGAACTCCATATCTTGGTCAGGAAGCTAAACCATTTGCTGAACTTCCGGTCCCAAACTGTGCTCAAGAATGTGTTTGAGAAGTATTCTGAAGAGTAAGTACCAAACTACAGTTAAAGTGGAGTTTATACTCATTCATAAGAAACCTTTAAAACAGTGGGCCTAGACAAATCTCACTTTAAAAAGAGGATTCAGGAGATTTACACCTTCTTTTCTACTCTATAGTTAAAGCCATATAGGAAACCAGAGGCTCGAATGTGACATTTCTCCCGTGGAACCTGTTTTTCTCTGGCTTATTTTCCTCTAAGCAGACCACTCTTCCTTTTGCAGGACCTACTTTGAAGTTGCCAAAATCCCTCTTTTGAGCAAGAAAGATCTAGAGGATATTTTGAATGATGCATTATTCAGCTGAGGACCTCTGACAGCAGCTGCCATAGCTGGGCAGACATATACATAGCATGCATTTATTCATTTATCTTATGCATGAAGTTTCCCTTTTATTAACTTCATTAATATTTTTCCTCTCTTTATTTTCCTAAACTGATAATTGTTGAAACTTAATTTTTTAAAATTACTTTTATGAAAGAAAAGAAGTTGTTTTGTTATATGTTTAAAAAAATTAATAAAATGCAATGGTTACTAGAATGACTCATGCCCCCTCTTATTACTGAGGCACCCCATGCATAGCCCAAGAAGGTTATTTTCCAACCCAGTAAAGCCTGTTTCAGGGTCTCATTTACCAAGTTTCTCGTCAGAGGAAGAGGAATTCAGCTAGGTGTGAACTATTAAGAGTCTATAAAAGAATGATCTTGGACAATAGTGCCCAATACAAAAAGGGTCCTCTGCTCTTGAGAGTGAACAGCATCGGGCTCATATAGGGTTTCTTGGGGGGGGGGCGTGGAGCTTTTCAGGACAGAGATTTTCAGATTGAGGCCTGGTGGGATTTCAAGTCCTGAGCATGGGAAACTCAAGGATTGGTGGATTTTCCTGCTCAGGGATTGGTTGCTTTTCTTCAACCCTTTTGGGTTAGAATGGGAAGTCCTTCACAGATGCAGGCAGCTTTGACTGAGGTACCATCTCTATGGAGCTGTTTGTCAAGGCTGGAGAGAAGGTGCTGCCAATATAGACAGCTAGCTCCTGTGATGGTGCTTCACCAAGGCTGTAGGCTGAGACAGGAAAGAAGATGTGCCACCATGGACAGCTCCTGTGACAGTTGCAGGCTGAAGAGGTGTAGTGGTACCCTATTTACATTTACAGGAACAGGCATTTTGACAGCTCCTGTAGCAGCATCTTATTACAGCTGTAGGGGCAGGAATGAGGGAACTACCATCACTTTCACAGCTTTTTTTGACCCACTGCTTAGGGACTACAAAAGATGTGGAGGGTTTGTATCTAAGACTGGGGTAAGGAGAGGAAGGCTTGATGATTTAGGAGATCCCTGAGTAAATGTGAATTGAATACATGGAAGAGGATGTAGAGAAAAATATTGTTAGCTTCTGGAATCAGGAGTGAGGGCAGCCAAGCTTTGTAGCATAAGGGCCAGCCTTTCATGGCCATATCCAGTTCCTTTGACAAATGAGATACAGGAGAATATGTATCTCCTGCCTTTTGACTGTTAGCTCTTGTCTCTGATTCAGTTGGAAAAGAAAGAAGGGTCTGAGGGTATCCAGGAACTTCAGGGTAGAGGCTCAGGGTAGAGGGAGGATTTAAACTGGTCTATGGGCCTTTGGTGAGACTGTGGAGACAGGAGAGATTCCTCTACAGGACTTTTAGAGGCCTCATAGAAGGAGTGTGTTATATATGAGGAATTAGGTATCCTGATATGAAAAAAGCTTAAAAGGTTTAGCAAAGCCCTCTCTTTSTTTTGGGTAATGGATACATTACCAGCTCCTGAGTCCCAGAAGTGGGGATGGAGATGCTCCTAGAAAGAAGAAGTGGCCTAGGTAGTGAACAGTGTGGGTACAAACCTTTGCCTGTTGTCTGGACACCTGATATTTCCAGGAACCCAGAGCACTGAGGATGGTTGTGGATTGGCAAAGCTTGTCATTATGGGTAAGGCTGGAGATGATAAGGCCATCTACATATTGCAGAAGGAAAGTAGGAAAAAGGTAGAGGCAACCTAGGTCATTTTGCAGGGCTTAATCAAAGAAGAAGAAGGATGTCCTGGAAGCCCTGGCATAGGACTGTTCAATACAGTAAAAAAAAAAATGTATCTTTTAAGTAAACAATTGAAAAATAGGCCATGCTGGGAGGGAGGGATGAAAGGAGGGTTGGAGACTACTAGGGTGGAGATTATACCTTTGTTGAATTTTCTAGAGTCTTGGAATGGGAAGAAGAACCCATTAGTTTTCTCTTTGTTTGGCTGTTGCTTTTGTTGTTTGTTTGTTTTGATTTTTTTACCTCCAGGATAGATGAGTTATGAGGGTAGGATGTGGGAACTAGGAGTCCTTCCAGAGGATTTGATAAATTGGGGGTTGGGGTATTAGGCCTCTTCATGTTTTGTGGATAGGTAGTATTGTACTTGTCTTATATAGGAGGAAGGGTCTTATAGAGAGACAGAGACAGAGTGATAGTAGGTTATGGAAGGATCAGCAGTGTCACATGTTGTTGGGTGAATAGAGGGTAACATAGGATGAGAAAGGGTTTAGGAGATACTATCTTACCACCTGAGTCTGGTCCCATTGTTAAGAAAAAGTTGGAAGTTGTTTCTACGTGGGGTGTATGTGAAAGGAGGCTTTTATTTTGGTGGAGCGGTCTTATCCTAGGAAATGTAAGGGTCAATTTGCCATAACTATGAATGAATGTGTTAGAAATAAGGATCCAGATTGATAGGAGAGTGAAGAGGTGCTTCTGGGATGTATAGGGACCCCAGGCACTCCAACAATTGTAAAAAGGGAAGGGAACATGGTTCCCTGCCATTTGGTTAGCAGAGAAACAGAAAGTACTATGTCCAGGACAAAAGAGATTTATCTCCCTATCATTGTCTCTATTACCCTGAGTTCAGACAAGCTGGCAGATTCTCCAGGCAGGGGTGTTTAACTTGTATATTGTATTGATGCTATGCGTATGTGCTACGGGTGCTATGGGTACGTGGCACATGTAAGGGAGCCTCAAGAAGTCCCCAGGGATACTCCACCTTCCAGTGTCCCTATTTCCTACATATGGAGTATGCCAGAGTGAGGGGACAGGGACTGGGCAGTCTCTTATTCAATGGTCTGATTGTTAGCTTTAGAAGCAGGAGCTCATCAGGAACTTGCATCTGAGTGTGGAGTCATGGGAGAGAGGGGTGGTATCCCTCCAGGGCCAAGACCAAAAAATGAAATTGAGCTTTTTAATATGATTCATATTGTTAAAGACCTTAAACATGGTTTCAAGGGGTTCATTCTGGGGTGTCAGAGGAACCTTTCTAGTTGTTTGAGTTTGCATCTAATGTCAGGGGCTGATATGAAATGGACATGGTGACAGAAGGTTCCTTCTGGGGTTTCTGGGTCTACAATGGTAAGTTTAATGACCGCATCCAGAACTCAGTTTAAAAAGGGGCTATGGTTCTCTGATGGGTCCTGAGTTATTTCTTCTAACTTTTAAAGGTTTACCATTCAAACGTTAAATATTTTGAATATTTTGTTGTATGCCTTCTGCTAGGCCAAGTGCTTACAATTGAAAGTGTTGAGTCACCATGCCATTTGCCAGGTAGTTCGAGTTGGAGTTGGCTGTGGGTATTGTATCTCCTCCCCCTGCAGATTGTTCATTTAGCTGGTATAGCCTCTCTAACATCATCTTGGGCTACCTTCCAGATATGTGATTTTTTTAAAATCTGCTGTTGCAGTGGCTATAAGTATGTAATAAATGCCCTGCCATGCGAGTAAGCCTGGCAGAGTCTGACAAAGTTTCTTTCATAATGTAAACGTTTTTTTCTGAGAAGGACCACAGTTTTTGCTCCATGTGGTCCATCTCAGCTATGGTGAACAAAATGTGGTAGTAGGCAGAGCAGCCATCCTGTTACCTGCCTCAAGAGGTAGAGGCAATGTGGAAGAGAAGGGGAAGATGGGGGCTGGAAAGGATCGAGGGAGCTGGTGTAGGAGCTGGTAGAAGATCTGTGGGGTGCTTATACGGTGGAGGGTCATCTGCAGGGTTGAAACTGGAGGATGGGGGGACATTGGCTTTTTGCAGGTTGGAACCAAGATTTCAGAGGCTGAAGAAAACTTGACAAGCAAGGCAAGAGTAACACAGAAAGGTTTGGCCCAGAGAACAAAAAAAGCCTTCTTCATAAGGGGCTTCAGACTATTGTCCATTCAATTTTATGAAGTTATTTAAATCAATTAGGATATTAAAATCAAAGTGAATTCTGGTCAACAGTTGCCATTGCCCAGTATATACTGAGGCCATATTTGCATTGAAAAGGTAAAGAAGAGTCATTGGTTTCAATTCACATAATTGGAATTCCTTTATGTAATCCCCAAAACAGGCTAAAGGAGTGTCTTTTGGCCAGACAATTTGGAACCATAGCAGATATCCATATCAAAATAAAAACAGGAACCAAAATCCAGACCCCTGGGGTGTCTCTTGAGTTTGGGATTAACTGAACAGACCTGAGAAGTAGGAGGGGCATCCCTAAATTAATATTTTTCAGAGTTTAAGAGACTATGAGGTCCTGGAAATTCCTAGAACTCTTGACTGAGCAAGTCTGAAGTTGAGATAGAAGAGTTTTCCTGGAGCCCCTGATCTGAGTGAGTTTTAAGTCAAGACAGAGAGAAGTTCGCCTTCCTGAAACCTAATCAGGGCACTTCTAAGTCCCATGAATTTCCTTGTCCTGACATTTGACTGTGTTGGATGTGGTCAGATGGAGAATTAGCTTCTTATCTGGAGGATAGACTGTTAAAAGAAACAGATATGGGAGAAGAAAAATGTAAATATTTTATAAGAGAAGGAGAGGTAGTGGAGGAGAGAGGTTCATGAGAGTGATGGACAGTCAGGTCTACGGTCAGGTGGACTTAAAGGGACTCAGTAAAGGTGCTGGATGATCATGGTCACCACTGCCAGAATCATCAGTGACTTTCAAGGACTCAGCCTCCAGGAGAACAAGGCCCTCTCTTGGGGGCTCTTTTCCTTCCAGTAGGTTACCTTGTCCAGCCTCAATGTGATTTTTTTTTTGTTTTATCTTATTATATTTTATTTGGTTATATTTGTTGTTATCTCTTAGAAGCCTGTTAGTTTCTAAGGATCCAGATGGGAAGGAAGGCAAGGCAGCACTGGGAGGACTAGAGGGAGGGCAAACTGTGATCAGGACATGTTGTATGAGTAACGGAATCTATTTTCAATAAAAGGGGGGAGGACTCCAATAAAGCCCCAAGAGCCCGAAGTCTCATTGACAAGGAACTGCACGACTCCTAGAAGCTGTGAAAAAACAGGTCTCAAGAGTAGAAAAAGATGATGGAGCCACCCCCATCTGGGGTTGGAAGCAAAGACCCCAGATTCTTAGATTTTAGCACTAAATGTTGTATTTCTGAGGAAATGTAAGGAGCCAGAAGGCAGAAGAGAGACAGGTTTCTGATCTAAACAGGCTGGAATGTTTATTTCAGAGGACAAACACTCCCCTGTGGGAAAAGGAGTGGCTGTGAAGGGGAAGGGCTGGCTGCAACTCTATAGGGTCAGCATGGGGGGTTGAAAATGGGGATGTTGTTGCAGCCATGTAGACTATATGCAGTTCTCTAGCTTCTTTCCTGGAATTGTGTGCTTGAATCAAGACATTATTTTGGGAGGCAGATTATCTCTGCAAACATTCCTTTCTGACCTGACCAAGCAAGGTCATCTGTAATCCTGTAGAAATCTTGTGAATCCTGTTTTACAACTGAACATTCTGTTGCAATGCTTTTCATTTCTAACATTTCAGTTTGGGTTTTCTTTAGTGTGGTTCTTTGTCGAATTCTTCTTTCAGATTTTGCATCACTTTCCTGATTTCATTCTTCTCTTTGGTCCTCTACCAAGAGCTGACGTTATTTCTTTGAACATACTTATAATCAAATTTGAGAGCTAAAGTTTTGCCTTTAAGTTTAAATCACTGTGCTTAAGAGACCTGTAAAATAAAAATGCCCATAACCTATAAGCCCTACTTGTCCAAGGACAGATAACTTCCTGGAATTCTGGGAGCTATTTGTTGTTCATGTAAGATAATGAGCCACATGATTTTACTTTTGTAAACAAGGTTAGCTGTCCCAACTGCACAGGATGTGCTTGATCACACACAGGCAGGCTGTACGTAGGCAGGAAGCATATCAGGATGTATGTTTATACCCGATAGGACCAAGGCAGAAAGGACCATAGCCTTGCAGGTTTTGCCTTTATAAGGACCTGACTGATGTAATTTGTGGCCATGCTCTGGGAATCCAGGGTATCAACCTGGCCAGTGTCCATTGTTTAATATTTAATAAAGCTGGCTTGAAATTTGGCTCAAAAATTGTGGTCGTGGACTTATTCTCACCTAGTGGAATGGACATTCCTTTTAATTCTTTGTCTAGGATTTCATCTAACCATAAATCACTACAAACCATCATTATAGGAATAGTAAATTTTAGAGAGTTATGTTGCCTTGGTTTTTCATTTTTCTTGTATCAGTACATTTGGGTTGAAGCTTCTTATGTTATTTACTTAGTATTTTTTAAGATCAGGCGTGTGTGTGTGTGTGTGTGTGTGTGTGTGTGTGTGTGTGTGTGTGTTTCACATGAAATATTTGCAATGTTCAAGTGGGTCTTGGATATGGTAGAGTAGAATGTGTAATGTGTAGTTTAGAAAATGGTTCCTTAGACCTAGAGATCAGGATGCCTGATCTAAACTAAATATTGTTTCCTGATTAGGATATTTTATAATTGAGAAACCAGAACTGCTTTAGCACCACTAATCCTATATTGTACCAGCCAAATATTAACAATGGTTATTAGTGTAGATAACTATAAAGATTATTTATTAGTTCATTTTCTGTTTCTCAGACACCACGACCAAATGCAACTTATAGGAGAGTTTATTTGGGTTTGCAGTTCCATAGAGATAAGAGTCTGTCGTAGAGGGGGTGGGCGGAGTAGTGAATGGCAGGCAGAATAATCACATCTTCATCTGTATTAGTCAGGGTTCTCCAGAGGAATGAATCTCTCTCTCCCGCCTCTATTTCCATACACACACACACACACACACACACACACACACACACACACACACACACACTAACTGTTGGAGTACAAACAATGAAATTTACAAGCAACAAAACCTTCCTTCTCATGTGTCCTTTTCTAGGCTTTGAGCAGGAGTTGTGGCCTAGATTAAAGGTGTGTCTTTCCTCAAGATATGGTTTAAAGTGTCTTGATCCTCTTGGCCTCCTCTTCCCTCCCTCTTCTCTTTTCTCTGGCTCTCTCCTCTCCTATCTCCTTTCATCACCTTGGTCAGTTCTGCTGACCATATGCTTAGAGTTTTCCTGATGCCTCTGGTTGTTTTCTCCCTCGTATCGAAAATAAAACCCTTCTCGAGAGAATCCAGTTTTGTATAGTGTGACCATCTACTGTGGCCTGGTGAATGTTTTTGAGATAAGTGTCCTATTTGTATGATCTTATAGGCAGCAGGCAAAGCTGGACCTAACTTTGCTAATCAGAGCTGAGAGTGTGTTTGTGGTTGTGTGTGTGTGTGTGTGTGTGTGTGTGTGTGTGTGTGTGTGTGTTCCAATCCTCAGGTTCATTTGTGGGGTAAGGGCTTTGGGCTGGACTTTATGTGTTCAGACCCCTCTTTCTACCTATCTTCAAACCTGGGTAATTAAAAAAAATAAGACTTTAGAGCCTGATATGGCTGTCTCCTGAGAAGCCCTGCCAGAGCCTGATATGGCTGTCTCCTGAGAAGCCCTGCCAGAGCCTTACAAATAACAGAGGCAGAATCTAGCAGCCAACCATTGGACTGAGCATGGGCTTCCCAATGGAGGAGTTAGAGAAAGGACTGAAGGAGCTGAAGGGGTTTGCAACCTCATAGGAGGAACAACAATATCAACCACCCAGACCCCCCCAGAGCTCCCAGGGACTAAGCCATCAACCAAGGGGTATACACGGCTCCAGCTACATTTGTAGCAAAGGATGGCCTTGTCAGGCACCAATGGGAGGAGAGGCCCTTGGTCATATGAAGGCTTGATAGATGCCCCAGTGTAGGGAAATCGAGGGAGGGTAGAGTGGAAGTGGGTTTGGTGGAGGAACATCCTCATAGAAGCAGGGGAATGGAGGATGGGTTAGGGGTTTTCTGGGAGGGGGGAAACCTGGAAAGGGAATAACATTTGAAATATAAATAAAGAATATATTCAATAATAAAAAATGAACCAGAGAGAAAATAAACTAAACTATAAAAACAAAAACACCTTCTCAACCATACCAAGGAATGGTCATGTCCTCCTTTTCACTCATCTGATGCCAAAACCCAGGAGTAGCATATGTGAGCTCCCTTCCAAAGGGCTCAGCCAAACACTGACACTATTATTGATGCCATATTGTGCTTGCAGACAGGAGCCTGGAATGGCTGTCTTCCGAGAGGCTCTACCAACAGCTGACTGAGAGAGATGCAGATATTTACAGCCAAGCATTGGACTGAGGTCTGGGACCCCTATGGGAGAGTTAGGGAAGGACTGAAGGAACTGAAGGGACTGGCAATCCTTTAGGAAGAGCAGCAGTGTCAACTAACCTGGACCCCTGGGAGCTCCCAGAGACTGAGCCACCAACCAAAGAGCATCCAGGGGCTGCTCCRTGGACCCTGGCACATATGTAGCAGAGGATTACCTGCTCTGACCTCAGTTGGAGATGATGCACCTAACCCTCTAGAGACTTGAGTGACTAGGAAACAGGSATGAGGGGCGAGGTGAGGAGGTTGGGTGAGGGGGGCAGGGGTAGGGTAGCACCCTCTCAGAGGCAAAGGGGAGGAGGAATGGGGTAACAAACTCTGGGAGGGGGGACTGGGAATGGAGGCAGCATTTGGAATGTAAATAAATAAAACAATTGAAAAAGAAAGAAAAGGTGAAGCAAGGGGTTAAARGTAGAAATATGAGAAACCTTAGAGATGAGAGATTTGGGATCATTTGCTTGTGAGATGCAAGAAATTATTACAATATGCAAGGATTTGGAAATCAAGTGTGCTATCTTTGGCCATTGAGCTGTACTGAGGCCAAGCTGTTTGCAGTAACTTAGTGAGGCTTTAACAAAATCTCTGAGTCTGAGGATCAAAGAAGAGAAGGTCACAAAACAAACAAACATCTCTGGAGGGAGGGTTCCAATAGGCTCTGAGGGGAAGCTGAGAGACAGAGAGTGGTGTGGAAAACCCTTGTTAAGGAGAAGCATTTCAAATGAACACTGCCTGAGGGAGGAGTCCAATATCCTAGAGGCTATGACTGAGCAGAGAAGCTGTGGCACTGCAGGTCCTAGGAAGGAAGAGGACTGCGAGAAGGAGCTGAGAACAAAGGATGAAGAGAGGCATAAGGTTGACAGAAACTGACTTAGAGTATGTCTAACTACTTATGTTTTCACTAACTACTTAACACCATGCTTCCAGAAAAATTTAAATAAGGAGCAACATAAGATCTTTTCAATAAATAAGGTTTATAAGTTCTAAGGTTTACTCAGGTTAACAATAACTGACTTGAAGATATATGTCTAACCTCTTTATCTTTCCTAACTTTACTAAGATTTTGCTATTTGGATAAATTGAGCCTTATGAGAAACCATGATGTTCTGCAAAGGTGTAATATAAAAAGATAAAGTTCTTGGTTTCTCTGTGGATGATATCTATGGCCCTGTAAAATTTCCAATCTCTCTGTTGAATTTATTTATGGTTTAAAGTTGTATTTTGTTTTTTTTTTCTTTTTTTTTATTGGATATATTCTTTATTTACATTTCATTTCTCTTTTCTGGTTTCCCCGCCCCCAGATGTCCCATATGTCTTTTTCCCTCCCCCTGTTCCCCCATTCACCCCTTCCCACTTCCCTGTTCTGGTATTACCCTGCACTGCTGCATTGGGCCTTTCCAGAACCTGGGTCCNTGCCCTAAGATCAAGAATAGACAAATGGGACCTTATAAAACTACAGAGTTTCTGTAAGGCAAAAGACACTGTCAAAAGGACAAATAGGCAACCTTAAAGTTGTATTTTGATATTGACAGAATCTTCAAGTAAATCTTCAATTCAAAAAATTTAATTCAAAATTCAAAAATTGAATTTTAATTCAATTAAAAAATCGAATTCAAAATTAACAGGCATAAAATTATAAATTCTTAATCTTATAAAAGCTACTGACTTATAAACTGTTAAAGATAATTAAGACATCCAAGTTACTGATCATTCACCTTATGTTTAAACCTTTATTCTACTTAGAACTACAACTGTAATTCATTTTGGGGGACAAGCTTTATTTAGTATCTTAGGGTTTCTGTTGCTGTGAAGAGACACTGTGACCATGGAAACTCTTATAAAGGAAAACATTTACTGGTGCTGGCTTACACTTTCAGAGGTTTCATTCATTGTCATTATGGCAGGGAGCATTGTGGGACACAGGCAGACATGGTGCTAGAGTGGTAGCTAAGAGTTTTACATGTGGATTGTAGACAGCAAGAAGAGGGAGCCACACTGGGCCAGGCTTGAATCTTTGAGACCTCAAAACCTATCGGCTTTACTCCACCAACTCCACAGCTGCTCCAACAAGGCCACATCTCCTAATAGTGCCTCTTCTTATGGGCCTATGGGAGCCATTTTCTTTCAAACCACATTTAGCCTGCTGTTAAGACTAAAGCAAGTAACTAAAAACAGGTAAAAGTTTCTTAGGTATACTTAATAGATAATGCTCCTTGAACTCTTTAGAGCTCTGCTAAATATGCCATTTAAAGTGTTTATTGTAAAGGTTTCTTGTGATGGACAGAAATCCCAACTCTTCTCAGTGACCCTAAGGTCTCCAAAGAAGATTATGGGGCACAGAAGACTACATCTGGATTCTGGTGGCTCTAACCACTGGGCAAGAACTGCTCCATGCAATCTGCTGTCAGGACTCTCCTGAAAACATAGCTACCATTGGGTTGACAACTTTACTCTGCCTCCTTAAGGTGCATCAGTTTCCGCAAATTCCTCCTTCACAGGAAAATCTCTCAAACCTTTCTTGCCTGGCAGCCAAAGGCCAATGCTGTTATGTGCAGCAGCTGAGATGTAATGCTGGTTTGTGTGTGTGTGCGTGTGTGTGTGTGTGTGTGTGTGTGTGTGTGTGTGTGTGTGTGTGTGTGTGTGAATATGTGACAGCTATGTGACACCTATGACCTCTGGCTCCCTAATGAAGCCATTGAGATGGCATGAGCCTAGGGTAACCATACAGTTAGCACTAAGTCTCTGTCACTTTAATTGATATGTAAGACATTTGGATTATACTTTCTGCTATAATTTATCCTTTTCACATCTCTGAAGGTGTTGATGGCTAACCAGTTTTGTCAGGCTGTGGCAGGCTCCCAGCTCCTTCCCCAAGGAAGGCTACAGCTGCTTGGTCAAGTCATTTCATATGTAAAAGTCAGGCCTCACTTTAAATCCAGGTCTCCAGCTGAGAAAGGCAGACACATTTTATCTTGTTGACAGACTTCACACCAAAAGAAAGAAACTAACAAAACAGGTCTTAGTGTAACTCTTTAATAGTCCTTTATTTAAAGCAACTTTCTTTGTAACTCAAAAATCAATCACTTTTGCTCACAAAAATCAATCACTCCTGTCTTATGGAAAATGATTGGATGGAAAGAAAAGGTTTGAAGTTTATATGTTATAAGAGTTTAAGAAAGTAAATGCAAGTTGTAAAGGTCTGTATAAGCTATTAATCTAGCCCTGGTAAAGCACTGCTACTATTATCAGTCACGAGTTTAAAAATTTAAATTTCCTTTGGTTGTCTTCTAGATATAGACTTAAAGTTTCTTGTGCTAAAAACATCTCTGTCCAATCTGTATATCCAGCTCTCTAGATATAAAAGTGTTAATGCTTTTAAACTAGAATAATTTTTGTTCCCAAGTTTTTGCTATTACTCAAAGGCATGAGTTTACTGATTTTTCTACCATGTGCATTTCAATACAGATTAAAACCAGTGGTAATATTAATATATCTAAGCTTTTTCCACTATTGCCTATTACTGAGGGTGGGATCTCTATTTCTCCTGGTCTTAGAATCCCTCCCTCCAGCTACCAAGAACATGGCCCTGGAAATTTCCAGTGTACACCCAGCTTCTGATTCTTATATAACTCAGCTCTTTTAACTATATGCTTTCTTGCTTTCTATGCACTCTCTCGGTCCTCTTCCTTCCTTTCTTTTCTCTTCCTCTCTGACTCTCCCTACCTCTCTCTCCTCTCATGGTCCACTGCATTCTGCTGGCCTTGTTCAGTCTGGACGCTTCCAGATGCTTCTGGCTGTGTTCTTCCTCATATCTCCAATAACTCCTTTCTCCTCAACTATACCTAGGAGTAGTCATGCCCTCATTTTCATTCAGACTCCTAATGATATTCTGCTATA
>BDUI01000382.1:223426-233454 GCA_002335545.1 Apodemus speciosus | reverse complement strand
GGAAGGGAAGAGAAGGGAAAAGAAAGGGAGGGAGAACATGTAACTTCTTTTATAGTTTATCAGAGGGAAGACATGTAACTGCTTTTATAGTTTACCCAGACTTGACACTACGGCTGCATAAGAGTCAATTAGCATCTTTCACAAACCATTTCCTAAAAGGCAACAAGCAATATCTTCACAGTGAGGTGAGGGCTGGCCCAGGTCTTAAAGTCACATACAGTTACATGTTCAGCCTCCTTAGTCTCGCCCCTAGAAAGACACTGAATAAGTGGAAATCAAATCGAAGAGTAATGAAAAAGCACAGAGCAGAATGACATTAAATGTTTTTTATTGAATAAAAGAAGGGAAACCATGGACATCATAGGGCAAAAGCAGCTTCCCAGGCGAAGCTGTTACACTTTGTGCTAAGTAACCTCATGAACCAAGAGTACAGAATACAGAATACACAGAACAGGCAAGTTACCTCAACAGCAAAGGAGAAAAAGAGAAGATCAATTTTTCAAGATAAAATTTGGTCAAGTGACAAATTTAGTTGCTCAAAATTTCTAGCCCTTATCCACCTAAATTCAGTATGGTTCGAAATATATGCATTTAACCTGTGTATACTGAATCCCCGTTTTTCATGGAAGCTGCTTTTTAGAATTTTTTTAATGTCACATTTATTTGACCTGGCACTCAATTTTTAAAAATTTCTGTTTGATATAAGTATGTGTGTGTGTTTATCTCTACACACTTAAAAAACCCCAAACCAATTCTTATAAGCAGAGGGGTCATGCTTTCCCCCCCAAAAAATTAGTGTTGGTGAATTTCAGTTATTTCTCCTGTGTGTCTTAGAAACTTGGTGTGTTCTCAATGCACCCACACAGTCAGGTGGGTTGACAGATGTGTCAAAAATACTTTATGAAAAGAGGGAGGTAGCTCATGCGAGTTGGCAACCTTTTGTGTATTGTTTCCTGTTGGAGCAGGCTGCCTCCCTTTGACATCTTACAGTTAAAGATGAAAGGAAAACTTCTTTACTTTGAAGCCTAGTGAGCACAGTTGCACATTTACTATATAATCCACCTTCAACTTGGCTTATAATGTAAGATGATGAATACCTTACACTCAGTACACAGCATTTAAAAAGTACTGAAGAAACATTTTGTAGACAATACTCTTTTGTTTTCATGTTAAACATCAGCTTCTATGTGATATATCTCAAGGATGGTTTGTTACCACTTTATAAACATTCTAGGCCATACAAACATCACAAGTAACATCAATGTCAATTTTTTTTTTCTGTATCAATTACTGGAGGCTAATTCTAACATATATGCTACTTAAGGGGGGGGGGAAAGAAGATAATCATGACACATTGCAAAGATAGGAATATAGCATCTTAATTTTAAGGATGATCTTAGGGTCCAGAAAGAGGGGACTCTCTAGAAGGTGATGGTGTGGATTCAGGTGGATAAACTGTAAGTGTACAAGCTCGAATACCACCAAGGGACTCTGGCAGATCGAAAACCTTATGCCATTCATTTTTCTCTGGATCATACTTCTGCACTATCTCTACCATACAGCGATTATTCCATGAATATCCACCAACCACATAGATTTTATTCTCAAAGACAGCGACCCCCACATCGCTCTGCCCTCTTAACATGGAAGCAATGGGGGTCCACTGGTCAAGGATAGGTGAGTAGTATTCACAGCTCAGGACATCGTCGTAATCACTGGTTCCTCGGAAATGGTTGCCACCAATGACATAGAGCCTATCCCCCACTGTACACATGCAGTGTAGGCCTCGGACAGTGGTCATTGGCGCCTTCTGGATCCATTTGTCAGTATCAGGGTCGAAGCACATGAGTTCCTTTTGGAAAGTGTCATGGGTAATTCCTCCTAAAGAATGAAAATAATAGGCATGAGGAAAACCTAATGAATGTAAAAAGTGAGGGAGAGAGGGAGGGAAGGAGAAAGTGTGTTGGGTGAACATGATTGCCTAAAAAAATTAAATGGCAATATCAAACGTAATCACTATGTTAAAACATATTTCTGAATTTGTGAAATTCAGAAATTCAGGAAAAATGTAACTTTTCCTACATTTTATGGCATATTATAGGTTATAAATATATAAGTGTTGTCACTCCATATTCTGTAACAACAAAGAAAAGAGAATCTCATGTTTAACTATTTAAAACAAGTGAAAATGTTATATTATTACAATAACCTTCTCAAAAGAAGAGCAATCATACTTAAGGAGTTCAACAGATGGAAATATATTTTGGCCACTATTWGAGTTGACTGCACAGTAAATTCGAACTACAAAGCATCAGCGTGTTGAGATTTTAATGAGTAGGCTCTGGGTGCTGAGCACGAGCCTAGGATATTTTAAGTTTCAGGTACCCATTAGTTCCCTTTTCAAATCAAAATACCCATTCTAGGTAACATATTAGGATTTTGAATATAAAGCAAGATTTGGAATTTTGAACATAAGAATTTTATATATGTATCAGTTGGTTGTTGGTGTATTGGGCCAAATTAGGTCAAATTACCTACAATCTGAATACAGATAGAACACAAATACTCCAACCTATGTAATGAAAGTACCACACACTATCTTCAGCAGACAAGGGACAGACATAAGCTAATCTTTAGCTGAATCATGGATTTATCAAGTAGCCAGAGAGAAATTAATGAAACATTTTTTCTAATCTTTAAATCCCTACCAGAAAGCAAGGCATTGCTTTTTGGTTATAACACTGGCTCAGTTCTTAGCCTAACATCAATGTGGAAGATGATTTTTGTAGCATATACCAATTATGCCAAAGTGCCACTAAAACCATTCAAGTGTCAGCTTTCCTCCAGAGAACTGGGAGCACTTACACACATGAACTAGGTAGGCTATACAATATGATTTTGTTATGGCTCTGGCAATGTAAGGTGCCCCATAGTTACTCATGAATTGAACCCTAGAAGCCTGCGAACGACATGCCACACAGCCATTCACAGATTCTTATTGACTACAGATATTATAAGGCAATGTTCTGTGACTCATCAGCCCCTTAACAACTTTGCTTTCTAATAACAGAACTATTTGTCCTACATCGAAGGGAGAGGGCTCTCAGAGGCAGACAAAACTAGGAAAGAAAAGAGAGAGGGAGAGAGGGAGAGGGAGATAGGCAGGGAGAGGGAGGGGTTGGGGAGGGATAGGGGAAAGAGGTAGAGGGAGGGGGAGAGAGAGGGAGAGAGGGAGGGAAGGAGAAAGTGTGTTGGGTGAACATGATTGCCTAAAAAAATTAAATGGCAATATCAAACGTAATCACTATGTTAAAACAAATTTCTGAATTTGTGAAATTCTGAAGGGAAATACAAATATAAATTATTTGAGAGTGAAAGTTGTTATTTGAATGATGAATAAACGAGCCATTTTGGAATTTTCATATAAAAATAGCTTTGCATATAATGGCACCACAGTAGAATCCCTATTGTAATACTAAAGGAATAATATATGTGTTTTGTTATGCATATTATATATAAAATGGGTTACACATAAAGAGATTATTATGTATGTTATATTTACTAATATGGCTTAGCCAAATTTTAAGTCAAACAAATGATTACTGCAAGTGAATGGTATTTACTAGAATACAGAGTATTGGGGCTTACATTAAAAATGAACTGGAGAGAAATGCTTTCCAATTTCTTATACATTATACATCTATAACTGAACTGGTTTGGTGCTAGATTATAAACTTACAGAATACTCAAATCATTCACACATAAATATACACATAAAAGTCTTCCTAAAATATATTTTTACTATTTTTCCCAGAAATTGTTATTATTATTAGCACTATATGGAAAGATCATATTCAGTGGGAGAAGCACGTAACTCTGCAGGGACTTGATGTGCCAGGGTGCGAGATACCCAGGGGGCCTCTACGCTCTCAGAGGAAAAGTGGAGGGGATGGGGAAGGAACTATAAGAGGGAGGGACCAGAATGGGGGACAGTGATCAGGATGTAAAGTRAATAAATAAATTAATTAAAAATGAATAAACATTATTATGATAGGTTCACAGTGTAGTTGTCTACCTGAAATATACATCACTCCTCCATACACAGTTCCAGCATGGCCGTAGTGAGGTTCATTCATTTTGGCAACATAGGTCCATTCATTTGTTCTTGGATTGTAACATTCCACAGTAGCTGTTAAAAAAAAATACAATGATATTTTAATCTCAAGTTTTATTTTAGTAGAATAATAATAATACCATATTAATCTCTGAAAATGCATAATATGAGAGTCCTCAGAGGGCCTCATCAAAATTTTTGAGACTGTTAAGAGATATTATATTAGGCTGGATTATATAAATTTCTAAAACATTATACAACTGTAAAAATCACTAAGGAACAAACATCACTATCTGTAAAACCTATTGTACAGCTGAGTCTGAGGATTTATTTCCTGTTTCACTATGGCAACTGCTACAACCAGTACCACCATTCTTATCCCAAAGATGATTGGCAATAATATGTTAATTTCTTTATTGTCAATAATCAATTTGTCATCTTCAACATAAAGTATACTTTTGACAATAAGTCACCTCAATTACTTAAGTATCTTTCAATCAATCCATTGTTGGAAAACACAAGATCAGAACACTAGCAGTCCAGACAGATTTAAAAAAATGTTTCTTTTTACAAGGAAAGAAACAGATATACTGAAGACAGGCAGGAAGCATGAAGTCTAGATAGACTCCAAAGGTTCAGATATACTGCAAAAGCAAATCCAATTCTTTGTTTCCCTCAACCCTGTCTTTTCTTTTCAACTGACAAAATCATAACACTATGCAAGGAAGCATGGTGGCAACCTCAAAATAAAATTTGCTTTATGATAGAGCTTTTACTTTAGGATACAGCTCTAGGCAGTGACAAAAAGCAACTTCAACCCAAATGTAATCCTAACTGGAGAGTAAACCTTTGAAGCACATTCTCTACTTAATAAGCACAGGCAAATATGGGGATAGAGGAGCGATTTTGTTTGTGTTCTACGGAGTACTTTCATTTATTCTATCAGTTCACTTATGCCAAGCACTCATGCTCCTCCCATCATGCCTATATATTAGCAATTCACACCCTTCTAGTCCTTCCCTTTTCCACTTACTTCATGTTTATATGTTTTATTTCAAAATCTTTTACTATTCTCACTGATCTATTCTTGTGATGTCCTATATGRGGCTGTGGAGTTTTTAATGGGAACACAGTAATGATGTATTTATAGCATTCACTATGATGTTCTGATGTGTGGATATATACATGATGGCCAAATCAGCATTAGTATATCTGTCTCCTCAAGTACATATTGGTTTTTATTTTGCAATGCCTTTTAAAATACTCCTTTCTAGTTGCTTTTAGCATGACTAACACCTGACAAGCAAAATGCAGATTGTACACTATTCTTTCTCCCCCATTTTTGTCTCATATACAGAGGGACTTAATGTACTGAGTGGCATGTGATATTAGAAAAGTAATAAATGGACAAACKTTCTATGAGAAAGCAATCTAATCTCACATCCTAACGGAAAGGGGATTTTTTAAAAGACTTCCAGGTATCATTTTCTTCATTTAGTTCAAGCCAAAAAGAGTCCTGACTAGCTATATGCTTCTCTTAATACAACATTTTTTCCTTGAACTTTGAAATTTCTCCATTATAACTGTCCTTTTCTATCCTTTTCTATCGAATCCACCTGTCTAGATGCAGTTTCCATTATTTTCCTCTTATTCTTTTTACGGTGGAGTTAGAGATTGACTAGCTAATCATGGTGGTTAACATTCCCCTGTATGAAAAAGATAATGCYGTTCCTGTATCAGTACATTAATTGCATTTTTTCTAATAGTAATTGAAAGATCCATCCATAGTCTCTCATGCAGGAAACGCTCAGTGCAAGATGGAAATTCATCTCACTCACTATATGATAGCTCATCAACCCTGAGCATCCCCCTTTCCAGCCAGGTCATCAATCACCTTCCCACTTTTTAGTTCCCTTAGTTTTACTGTCAACCTTTAAAGCTTTTCTGTGTCCTACTGTTTTTATTAGAGAAATCAATAGCATGCACTATGAAAAGAAAATGCAGCTGATCCAAAATCTGATGTGTACATTCTTGTCTCTGTCTTTCACATTTGTGCAATAATCAGATACAGATTGCTATTGATACAACTGACAAGCAGGGGAGGAGAGTAAAGGCAGCACAAGGCAAGGTGCTTGAGCCCTAAAGTGATGGTTACTTTAAGCACCCAGGAAAATGCAGGTTAGGTGTTAAGAAACTTCAGTCCCTCCCAAATCTAGTCTCCCAAATCCATGCCCATTTCTCTATGCCCCACAATATGGCAAAATGAATGGCAAAGCATTTTTAATGGCTGGAAAAAATCAACCAAAGGACTATTCTGCATCATAAAAATTGTATGAAATTACTCTTTCAGTGGTCATAAATAAGGTTTCATTGGAGCTGAGGCCCAAGTATTTGTTTAATGACTATCTACAATTGCTTTTGTTCTGTAAGAGTGGGGCTCATTAGCTGCAACAGAGAATTAATACCTCAAAAGCTATGACTTCAATTTCTGAGACTTTACAGAAGTTTCCTGACTGCTAGAGACTCAACTTCAGTGCTCTAAGGCTCTAGTGTAGGACTTAGAGACCTTCGATTTCATAACTATAATTAGGATGCTTATTTCATCTATCTGAGGGATCCTCATTTTCTCAGATGATTTGATCAATGTCTTGGAGAGATGGCCCAGCCGTTAAGATGGCTGTTCTTCCAGAGGTCCTGAGTTCAATTTCCAGCAACCACATGGTAAGTCACAACCATCTGTAATGGGGTCCAATTCCCTTATCTAGTGTGTCTGAAGACAGCTATATTATACTCATATATATAAAATTAAAAAGAGAGAGAGATAATGTGGAACTTACTCTAGATCTAGAATCTGTTTACTAATCAACAAAACCCCAAGTCCATTAAAGGGTACAGGGCTCACTTAATACATTTTAGCAATTTTGCTGTGTACTTCTTTGAAATTTTAACATTTTTTCTGTTATTCTATCATTTGAAAACTTGTTTATTTAATGTATAATTGCACTGAAAGGATCTGAGCCATTATAGTCTTCTTCAAAATAGAAACCTGCAATGGAAGGCTGCTTTCATAATTATATTACATGTTTAAAAGGTTGAGTAAAAGAACCAAAAGATACTTCTGAAAAATGCAAAAATGTAGCAGCTCCTATACACTTATCCTATTTTCCTGTTGCAACCAGTATCAGGGAGAGCAGAATGCCCAAGGAATTATACAACAGCAGTAAGTCAGGCATGAAGGTATTCAAATAATCTTTTTTAAATGCTCTACAGACTTAGATTTTCCCCCTTAAGATCCTCATATACTCCATGAGAGGATTTGAAAAGACCCAGTACATTAAAATTAATATATCATGTCTTACAAAGGTTATCACTGTTTTCCTTTTATAATTACATATGGGTAATGGATATTGTATATAGGAAGATTACATGATGTACTGGAACCAGTCAATGAACCTGTTAAAATTATTAAGAGACTTTCCCCCATCAATCCCTGATTCTTTCCAGGCTCTCTCTATCACCTTCTCTATTTCAGTAGGCATGTGAGTGTAGAAATCTAATGAGTTAAAAAGAGGATGCTCTGGGGTTGGAGATTTAGCTCAGTGGTAGAGNATTTCTTGTTCCTATCTAGACACAACATAGGAAAAACAGAGAACACAGAGATACATGAGAAAAAAAAAAGAAGCCTCTAGATTCTTAGTTTTACATAATGGTTTTCCATGGCTTAAAGAGTATAATTCTACCCAAAATTATATTCCTAATTAATATTAGGGACGGGTTAATGAGAAATAAGTGGCTGAATATTTATTCACAGTACTAAGAAAGAGACCCATCCCATATATGAAGAGATGTTTCAAAATGACCATGAACTGCTTCCTAGAATCCTGTAAATTTTTGAAGACTATCCTTATGGTAGTTAYCTTTTCAGTAAACCACAAAATCATCACTTGTACTTTCTAGGCATTTTCAGATGTCATACACTTAAAATAACACGATGACATGAAGATAATATATGTGGCTAAACTAAGAAGTCCTAGAATGTTAATTCTATGCTAARAGCATGAGTATCTCATGCTTTTAGAATTCTGACTAATGAAAAAAATTGGAAACCCATGTAGTTAATGACAATGCCATCTAGGTCTCCAGATCTACAAAGCTTGGTTCTAGGAAAACTTTCATAACTCCAAGTGGAGAAATCAGATAGAAAAGATGAGTAACATTAAGGCAATGCTACTATCAAGGAAAAGTAAAAAATAAGAAAGTAGTTCTTTTCTCCAATAAATAGTTCAATCTAAAAAAAACTACTAAAGTCTCTAATTTGTTACAAAACTAGGCGAAAAAGATTCTGAGAAATACTCTAAATTTATTTAAAGCCAAAACAGATGATAAAGAGTTTGAGATACTTGCCACCTCAAGGATTCTATGTAGAACCAAAGGGCTAAATTAAGGCTAGTAACTGGAGAATACTTCACAGTAGTACAGTGCTTATCTACCACATATAATGCTCTGAGCTTGAGATCCCACACTGGGAGGGCAACAACAACAACTACCAGATAAAACTCAACCAAACAACTTCAAGCTAACAATGACTCTTTCTTGACACTCTCCAAATAAAAGATTGTAGAGTTGGTAATTTAAAGGACTAAACAATAATAGTGGTGATGAATATAAAATGAAGTATCTCTAGCATTTATTATAGTAAAACTACATTATTCATATTTAATCTAAAATGGACCTTATGGAATTGATTTATATAGACAAAATATTTCTGTWAAAATACACTCATGGCCAATATTTAATTAGGAAGACAAAAGAAATATACAATGGTGACACCTGTCTGATGTTTCAGTAAGCGTGATTTTGAAAACTAATAATCAGAGACCTTAATATTCTGAATGAACTGTGTACATTTAGTCCAGAAGAACATTATCTTACTGTGTGGTCACTATTAGGTATCAATTCTGGAAATGAAGAAGTAAGAAGAGCCAGGCCTCTGTAAAGAAGAATCTTAACCTAATAAGTAGCATAGCTCATGGGCTTTTAATAGTGGAGAATGAGGAATGATGCCAAAGGTCTATCAAGACTCTATTAGAATATAAATTACTTGAATACATCTTACAATTGATCTTTCAATATGAAAACTATATCTATATGTGTTAAATAGTTGTTCAAATTCAGCAAACTAAATTATTAGTTATGGTTTGGACCCTGGCTAATATTTTATGCAGAAATAAAACATAGCGATGATCTTTGATATTTTCTTTAAAAATTAGTTTACAAATGAAATCCTAGACATATTTTTAATCTCTAAATTTTGCGAACTGTTTGTTACCTACAACAAATTTTTGAATAAATAAAAATATTCTATATGTAATATAAGTAGAGAGACTTACGTAGTTCGCCAGCTGCATTTCGTCCACCGACTGCATACAGAAATCCTTTGAGGGCACTTAGGTGGAAGAAGGTGCGCTTTTCATTCAAAGATGCAACTTGGATCCACTTGTTGTATCGAGGATCAAATCTAAACACTGTATCGACGGCGGTTTTTCCTTTTGTGTCGTAATTACTCTGCCCACCAACAACGTAGAGAAAATTTCCGATGACAGCAATGCCATGCTGGTATCTTGGGGCATCCATGGGGGCGAGAGATTTCCACTCATGGGTCTTTTCATCATACATGCGCAATTCTTTACTGACGACAAGCTGCTGTCTCAGGACTCCTCCGAGTGTAACCAAATGGGTGGTGTCAGACCGAATGGCAGTCCTGTCTGACTGCATAACTGGCTGCATAAATGGCATCATTTGGTAATTGCTGGCTTCCAGAAGCAAATTGACACAAGTATTGTCAGTTCTCATGAAATCCACCGTTTGCACGTAATTAATGAGCTCCTGGGGTGTCATCAGCGGAAATCGTATG